>JAJOOS010016715.1:0-23915 GCA_029582725.1 Solanum chiquidenum
AGCTAAACAAGTTTCCGGTAACTTCCGAAGCACATTTTTAAGAACTTTTTGGGTCAAATTCAAATATAATCATTTCATTAAGTTCTCGACTCCAAACTCACATATGAGGCTCTAGTTTCACTCTATCATTTTCCGAGTCGTTACAAAAATGATATTGTCTCTAAAGCAGAACAAAATGATAAATAGGAGTAAGAAGGTCCGCTGAAATAACAAACAACTACCTCAAAATAAATCTCCACAGGAAGCCTCGGACAAGAAGATGGAGTATCACGAAGATCCGGGATCGTAACCTACACAATTGTATAAGCAAGGGGTGAGTACCAAACCACACAGTACTCGACAAGAAAATTCCTAAACACAAAGCTAAGAATATAGAATACAGGTACTCCTACCACTCCAACCGAACCTCCACAACTATAGCCTACATAAAACCAGCCCAACCTAACAGTTTACTGTTTATATAGCACATAGCTCAAAAACAACACTCCAATGATAACCGATCAACAATACACATGATCAAGTTCGACATTCACAAGTTCCATAGAAAAGCACTCACAAGTTCACCATGATAAAGATATACAATACAATGAAATGCAATGCCAAATATGGTGATGCATGTCTGACCTAGTGATACACACATGTTGTCTCTTAGTATGGGACCCACGGAGGACTTATCAGTCCATGCATCCATCGCGGCGTGTGACATGACCCTCAATAATAGAATCCGTTGCATCATAAGACACACCCCTCGAATATAGTATATGTCGCGGCGCGCGACACATCGTTCAAAATGGTACATCCTCTTTAATTCCGTATTCTTCCTCAATTGACATAACACTTGTCACAATCATGTCTCAGAACCAATGCAAATGACATGTTCACACAATTAATGAGGAGACAACCATTTACCTATCAATGCATAATTCACAATAACACAATCGTGATACAACATCAATTATGAATCAATAATTCTTTTCGATCATTGTTAACACATCACACATCAATACATAATCAAGTTGTCTTTTATTACCTTTTTTTCTCATTACAATTATTCAATATGAACAAGTGAACCCATCACCAAATCTCATTACTCTCCAACACATATCACAAGGAAATACACGATTCTACACACTTAAAAAGGGTCGAGAAATTCACTTGTCTCAAATGATCAAATAATCAAATAATCATTCTGGGAGTTGAGCCTTCCCCTTTCATTGAGCTTCTAAATCATTACAATCTATTAAAATAATTAACCACAATACAATTTCAAAACTAACAAAACTCATATTACATATGTCTAGCCTAGACCCAAAAGCTCACACAAATCTATAATCAAGTCTTAATTTTGGTGCCAATTAACATGTCAATTCTCATATTTTCAAATTTCAAGCCTAGAGTTTAGTCTTAATTCCTCCAAATAGCATAAATATGATATTCATATAATACAATACACCTAATATTTAATTATATATTCCCATATATCAAAACTTGAATCATAATGTGATAACTATAAGAAAATCCAAGAATCAAAGTCAAGTCGCACACAATGCCTAACCCACCGAACCACATAATTAATCCATAAAACTCTGTGTACGCATAGCATAAACCAAATGGTGATCATATCCTATAAAATATCACCTTCCCTCCTCATTGGCTCCAAAGTCATATTGAAACAACCTCACTTTTAAAGGGTCTATTTACTTATAGGTTTTTAATTTAATAATCTAAATCCTCAAAGTAAGCACTGAACATCCTAAATAAGACTCTAATCTACTATATAGTCAAAAATTAAGGATTTGAAACTTTAACTCCATGTGCAGGCATTTTGGGTTGGCTCCGCAGTTTTTTCTTTTTTTTTTAAAAAACAAATCAATAAATAAAACTGAAGTTTACATCTTCAGATTATCCCAAATTAGGTCCGAAACTGAAGTTAAAAAAATAAAAATAAATAAAGAAACAAACAAACATAAACTAAATCTAACTAAACAAAAGCCAAAAATATCAGATTAGGAAAGTGAAGAATCAAGTGGAAATTTGGAAGGAGGAAGATCGTCTATGCCTCGCCGGACTTTGACGGCTCACTCCGATGGTGTCCAATTCTTTGAGGTACTCTCTTTCCTTTAGCTTTCAAATTTCGTTTGATCTGTCTTCTTTTCGTGCTCTTGCTAAGGACACATATGAAGCTTCAATTTTGGAGTTATAGTCTCAAATCCTTTGGGTTGATTCCATTGTTAGCAGCCTCAAACCTCTCACTAGGCACTGCGGTATCAGATTCCAAACGAAGAACCTTCTTAGATTGAGTCTTGAGCTCCTTAGATAGAAGATAAGTGATAGTCCTTTAGCTTCTCATGAATCTCTAAGACGAACATATAGAATCTTGTGTAGTATTTTTTCCTTCTCTTTTATTATATCTTCGTCAACAGGCTGAGCCTCCGAGGAAGCTAATACCACTGTTAAAAGAAAATAAATTGAAAAAAAAATCGCAAAACAAGTATGACCATTCTTTGTTTTCTTTTTGTATTTTGCATATGGTGAACTCTTGTACTGTTAATTTGGTGTTGAATGGGCTGTTATAGAATGACAAGATTTTCCCAGCCTCTATTTTGGGTTTTTGTTATGTTGTTCAATCTGGATCTCGGGTCCTGTATGTGATGTGTATTATTTGTGGTATTTGTTGTTTGTCTATGATAAAAAGCCTTTTTGCTTGAGTAGGTAGATCCTCAAATGTGTTGAAACTGATTGTACCTGCAAAATAAAAAACTAAGTTAGCTAAAAAAAATTGCTAGTGCATTGCCGTCCCTTAGGATGTTAGCAAAATGAACTTAGCCCTTATTTCTCCAAATCTTGATTCTTGCCACTTCCATGCTAATGCTCCAAGGAGTTTTCCATCTATCCTCTAGGGATGTTTATCATAGCTAAAGGGTCTGATTCCATCAAAACAGGGGTCTTTTGTTGCAAAATGCAAAATTGAATGTCGTTCAGTATAGATACAGCCTCAACACTGATGCTAGTTGTATTAGATAATCTCCTTGCTCCTGCATATACCGAATCTCCATGCCAATTCATAACAAAAAAAGCTGCATAACTTTCTCCCGGATTTCCTCTACTGGCCCCATCTGTGTTGCACTTGAACGACCCTATCTTTGGCCTCTCCCACTTCACTAATTGATATTGTATTTGAGGTCTATAATACTCTAAATATTGTATCAATTCATGCCATCGTGAAGGGATGTCCTTCATCCAAGGATATCTCATTCTTGAAAAATTGAAAAGGTTATTGTTGATATCTTTAATGAACTTTCTTCTGCTCATCACTCCCCCATGTAATATTGATGAGTCTGAGATTTCGACTCATTAGGGCTTGGTTTCATAGTTTTATTGTTCTCAAATACCTAATTTATGCTCTAACTGAGGTTAAAGAGCCAAAACAAACCGGCGATGGAATGGAACCCTTGGCGCATCACCGACTTGGTCGGCGATGCCCGACTAACCTCGCCGAGTGATCTTGAAGGCCAAAATTTGAGAAAGTATAAATTGAATTTCAAAAAGTCCAGTCTGGAATCCAGTCATTTTCCTGAGTAATTTCTCCACTGTAGAACTTGGAACTTTCAAGTGTTACTTAGTTTTAGGAGTTTTCTAGTAGATTTTGAGTTGGGTTTTCGATATTGAGCATTTTGGATCATTGTAAAGACGTGGATTGCAATACCCAGATTATGGAGAACGTAATTGGTATGATTTTTTTCCCTTTTATGATGTGTGGCTAAACCCCCCTTTATTGGGGGTGTGATCATGTGATTATTTGCTTTAATTAGCTTATGGGTATTGCTATTCAATGATTTAAATGTTGTTTTAAAGTGGGTTTGATTGATAGTTGTGTATTAACTCATAACTTGTAGTTGCAAATGCAATTTTAGCTTAGTGTTCTAGGCTTGCTCGAGAGAGAGGTTCTTGAACCAAGGTTATCGATTGATGGTTGTAGTGATTGGTTTGTCGTGGAATCAGCTCGAGAGAGTGAATCTTAACTCTATCCTACCTATCTAGTTCGAGAGAGTATATAAATTAAGGTTTTAGGTTGTTTATAGTGTTAAGCTTGTCAAGGTTTGAGAAAACTAGCTTGAATCGTAATAGTTGTTCGAGAGAAAGCTATTGCATCTATAATCTAGCCTACCCACTGAGATTCAACAATTTATTAATAAACATCAATTACCCATATAGTGAAATTAGCCTTTAATCGATCACATCCCCGAAAATTCATCTCTACTTGATTACTCCCCTATTTTTCTAATTGTTGTAGTTGTTAATTGACACTTTTAACCCCCCCCCCCTCTGAAATTCGTTGTCTAACCATTAATTTACTTTGCTTGGTTTCGATAATGTCTACCTCTATAACCGATTAGAATCACAACTTTTACTTCTTAATTCAATTTGATACTGTACCATTCCTACTCTTTGTTGGGTTTTATAATAAAATACGATCGCCGACACCTAGTATTGGATGAGGTGTAGATGAGCATTCATCATAAATTGCGTCCCTGCCAGGTAGTGGTGTTATTGAATTCTCTTGTTAAAGTTGGTTTGTGATCTTGTTGTGTTGTAGTTGAACATATTTACCTGTTGCGTGTTGTTAGTTACCCTTGAGCAAGTGACAAAATGTGTGTCAATGGAAGCAACTCCAACCAGTTGGGCCAAAATGACGACATTGGTAACTTGAATGATGTGAATGAAGTACTGGTGAATGTGGTACATTTGGGTGGTGTGGGTGCTATCCGGTTGCCTCAAGTAGAGGGAAATGCGGTGTTCCACGTGACAAGCATGATGCTACAACTCTTGCAAATGAAAGGGTCATTTGGAGGCTTGGCTCATGAGGATCCCCATGACCATATTCAGAATTTTGTGGACGGTTGTGGTCCCTTCTCGTTCAAGAACATATCCAAAGAGTCAGTCCGACTCCGATTGTTCCCTTTTTCTTTGATGGAGAGGCTACCAAGTGGTTAGCCGACCTACCTAAGGACTCCATTACCACTTGGGATGAATTGACCGAAGCGTTCTACATAAGGTTCTTTCCTCCTTCGAGGATGATGTCATTGAGAGATAATATCCAAGGTTTCAAACTCTTGGATGGTGAGCCAATCCACGAGCCTTGGCTATGGTTCCAAAAATTGCAACTTCAATGTTTGACTCACGGACTCCCAAGCAGCATCTTGCTACAATATTTCTATCGCAGTCTAGATTCAGTGAACAAAGGATGGCTAATCAACTTGTTCAAAGAGGTATCATGCAACAACCTTTTGAGATTGCATCTACTTTTCTTGATGGCATGCCCAAAATCAATCGTGCTTGGTATACAAGAGAGGATCAAGTGTCTCATTTAATTTTTAGGATGACCAAGGAACAAATTGAAAAGGACCAAGAACGGGACCTAAACATGGCTAAAATGATGACCCAATTGGATCTTTTATCAAAGAATGTAATGGGTAGTGGTACTAGAGTTATGAATGTTGTTGGTGTTAGCGGGGTGAACCTCGATGAGGCACGTTTTGAGGCTCTATATAATGAGGATGTGACCTTCCTTGCAAATCAACATGGTGGTTTTCGTTCGAACTATCCTAGGTCGGGCGGGAATCAAGGTTGGAATAGAGAGCGTGATGACGGTTGGAGAGATCGCGATAGGGAATAGCGTGATCGTGGTTCTAATTGGAAGGAGAGAGATAGGGACTAGGAGAGATATGTACATCTCCATGAGCGTCAAAAGCCTAAATAGCAAAGGGTTGACCCGAAAAGATTCCGCACTGAAGATATGCTCTCACGCATTCTCAAAGAAGTGGAAGGGTCGGACAAAGTTATGAAAGAAATGAAGGATGACGTCATAACTCTCAATCATACTGTCACTTCTCACTCATTGTCCATTAAACAGCTGGAGACACAAATGGGTCATATCTTGACTCATTTAAATCCAAGGCCAAAAGGGGGACTACCGAGTGACTCTATGTCCAATCCAAAAAATGAAGGTTGAATTGGTATCTTCGTCGTGCCACGACGTTAAATAAGACACTTCTTGGGAGGCAACCCAAGTTCTTATGCTTTTAATATTTCTTTTAAATAACTGTTGTTGAATGTGCAGGTTGAAAATTTGAAATTGTGGGAAAATGAGCAGTAGGTGAGCCAAAGGTCCAGTCGGTGACTCGCCGAATAGGGTCGGCGAGCCCGAGTTGGACCATCGTTTGAACCATCCATTTTGCTGGAGGTTCTGTAAAACTCAGCGGACTAAAGTACCACTCGGCGCGTCATCGAGTGGGTCAGCGACGTATGCCGTGATCGCCAAATGGCTCACGAACTGAAGAATCTTTAAGGCCAAACCATTTTGAATTAAAAAATCTCCCTTATTTCATACTTTTCGACTTCAAAACATTTACACCCTCATATTTTATTATTCTCGTACTAGTTTACTCATTTTGGTGTGAGCTTTACAACTCGGGGAGGACTTTTGGATTCATTGTTAGCCTAACATTTCAAATTTTTGGCATATAAGGTTGGATTTTTGAACCCCAACTTTACATTTTGGTAAAATCGAATGCATAATATTTTTATGGTTGATCTCTGTGCTTTATTATGATTTATTGAATGTGTGGTGTGCATGCCTACCCGTATTTAGTTTTAGTTTTGTTAATTGGGCTTAAATCATAAAATCTCGACTTTGAGCATGTTTAATTTTGGGGGTTGTGTTGACTTTGTTGTGGGTCTAGTGAGGGTGAAGTTTGAGTAACCCCAAATTGTACCGATTGTCGGATTTTGTCCAATGATAGAATGGTTGACGTCATTCTTAAGGGAAAAAGACATCGATTGACTAATTTGGCCAAATCGGGGGAAGTCTGAGTAACTAGTAGGCACGGATAGTATGGGTTTGAACCCAATTGCATAGAACAATAGTTTAATTTAGTTTTTATGGGCTGCGGGTTAGATTTTGAAGGTCGGGGTAAAAAATGGGCAGGTTGGACTATTCAGAGAGCTAGGTTGAGCTCGACGAGTGGTTCGGCGGTTCGCCTAAATCCCCCTAGATCACCTTTTAATTCTCAATTTTGTTGGCTTGAGTTTTGTAACTTTCAGTTCACCAATTTCACTTGGCGACTCACTCAACAACCTTCTGATCGACCTTTTACGCCCTAGATTCTTGAAAATGTTCTGTAACTTTCACGAAATAGTGTCGGTGATTCGCCGAATGACCTTGGACATCACCAAATTGTGCTTATTTTGGAATGACTTTGTTCTGGAACTTTTGGCGATCCCGACTTGGCTCACCAAAGGGGCTCAGCGACTAGCCGAATGGTTCGGCGAGTCTTTTTGTGCAGTTTTCAAATTGTGATAATTTTCTTGAATTGCATCTAACGTGTGTGATTTTGTTTAGCAGAAATGGCTAGACCAAAGGGCGCAGGTAGAAATCAAGTGCCCCGAAAGAGGGAAAGAAGGATAGTTATTAATGAGGAGGTTGCAGCTTCCCGGGCCCCAACTACTAACTTCCTCCAAAAAGGAGAAAGGGCAAGGGCAAAGGCCCTGTGGAATCTACAATAGCGGAGGGGGAGCTCCGACAGCGAAGGAATTTATGCCATTCACCTCACCACTTCTGAGAGTGAGGTCCACTCTTAGGGCAGTTCTGCGGCATCCATCTCTGAGCCTGAAGATGACCAATTACTACAGTCTAGGAGAGTGGAGCTACGCTCCAAGTCTATGAATGATTCGTCTAGGATCCCGGTGCCTCCTACGCTTCTTCTTCCTCCAGCTTCAGCTCAGGTAGCAGTGTAGGCCCCTCCTCCAGTTCAAGCTCCTCCACCCGGTCACTCAACAGACTAAATGCCAAGGGTTCGAGGACCATTTTAGAGGAAAAGTGGTTGTCTATAGATGGCAAGATAGATCAGTACCCCGAATTGTGAAGCACCTTGAAGTGCCACAAATTTGAAATTTTAACAAAGGCTCAAGGCTCTTACATCCCTACATGGGTCAGAGAGTTCTACTATGGTGTGGGGAGCTGGTTCCAAAAGGGAAAAAGAAGGTCAACCTTTTTAAGCTTGTAGATCATATGATGGTTCGGGGTCGGAAGGTGAAGTGTAGCAGCTCGAACATTAATGCGGTGCTCAGGTATTCAAGGGACTTCATGCATGACTACATTTATCTCATCAAGAAGAAGACCCTAGATAATCTAAAGGGTTGGTTGACACCCTTAATTTTTTATGTGACACCGAGGTGGATTGAGGCTGGTGCACCGATTGAGAAAAAGTACATGAACATTGCTGCCAGATATTGGTTTAGGTTTATTTGCAGCACCATTATGCCTTCGCAGAATGAGTTGATCCTCCGACATTCGAAGGCTGTGTGTCTAGGTTTTATCATAGATTGGCAGAGACTGAACTTAGGTTTGTTCATTAAGCAAGAGCTGGCCATAAGGGCCAAATAAAGTCAAACCTCTCTTTCCTTTTTGGTATTGATCACCGAGCTGTGCAAGCGGGCCTGTGTACGTATAAGTGAGTAGATGGATGTGGAGGTGACCCCCACCACTTCTACTGACATCCGACGGATTGAGGCTGAGTACTTGAGGGATGAGGCCGATAGGAGGAGGGTTGCACTGGTGGATACGTCCCCGGTAGTTGATGTAGATATGTTGTCGACTGAGGCAATAATGCACCCTCAGGACAGTGAGCCTACATGTACCTCTGGTCCTTCTACTTCTGTTATTCCTGGTTCTACTGTTGCATCCCCTCCCATTATTTCTGCTGCTGCTGCTGCCTCCCGACCCACTATCACCTAGGCCATGTTATACAAAATGGGCCATATGGCTTAGTCCACTGATGTGCGTGCCTCCTGGGTAGAGGTCGATGTGCCTGGGATGATAGGGCAGACGATTGTTGTTGCCTTGGCCTTGATTAGGGCTGAGATAAGAGTGCATAAGGAGTTGAATGATAGCCACATGCTTGCACTAAATGCCCTGACTGTGAGTGTCGTGGCTTGTGAGTAGAGTCGGGGTGCCACTGATGCTGTGACGGCCTTGAAGGCTGGTGTTGTTGGGCTGCAAAAGGATTTGGATGAGGTGAAGTCTATAGATTTGTCAATGATGTTCGGCACAGTTGAGGTTCCCAAAATTCTGAGCACTTTTATTCCGGCCAGTTCTGAGGTTCCTTCAGTTACTACGACTGGAGATGCTTCTAAGGCTGATGATGCAGATGTCGAGTCCGAAGTAGAGACTGATGAGAATGAGCTGGGTGTCTGTGGTGCTGCTATGTATGATGACTTAGCAGTTCTTGAGGGGAGCCATGGTTGTGATAGTTTTGCAAGTATCACTCAAAGATACATCGATGGTGGGCTCTAGTGGAGCCAAGGATGATGTTGCACCGGGCACTAATGCCCATGATGATGGAGTCACTGATAGGCATAGTTCACCCCAGGCTTAGACTGGCAGGAAGATTTTTCACTCCCTTTCTATTTTTATTTCGTTATTTCTTTGCATTTGAAGACAACTGCTAGACTGGTTTGGCGGGGTCAGGTATTTCCATACCTACCTCTTTTGGGATGTTTTTGTGGATATTGTTGTTTTTGGTTTTGTGAATGTTGGGTCTTATCGTGTGTTTATATATATAACTTCGCTTTTTGATCCATAGAGTTAGTCCATTGTTCTTTATATGCAAATGGTTTTGAATCGATTTTAAAAATTGCCACCTCTTGATGTGTGTGAATGTGGCTGTTCTTTTGCAATTTTTAGTGTTGGTTTTGGTCAATACCGATGACTTGAATAGTGCTCTTGTTTGAATGACATGTATGTGCAAATCCTATGAGGCGAATTGAGTTTCATAAGTTATATGTGAACTCGTAGCATCTCATTGTGACTATGCAATTTGTTGAGTGGAACTCTTGTGATGATCGTTGCACACTTTCAAAAATGGTAAAGTCTTATTTGATGATTGTGTTGAATGTCGTGTGTGGTGAGGTTGACCTGAAATGGATGCTTGGCTATACCTAGAACTTACCCCGTTAGTCCAATTGGCTAGTGTGAGCGAATGATAAAGATGATCTTAGACACAATTTGTGGAGAGTGAACCAATATTGCCATTATACCTCTTTGTTACCACCTTGTGAGAGTGTGAACCTAGCTTGGCACCACTTGAGCGTATCCTTTTCTTTGGAAGAACCTTGAACACAAATGACCCCTTTTCTTTCCCACCTATAATCTTCACGGAGCATTGGTTTTTTTGAATATCCAACTTAGTCCAAAAGCCTAAGTTGGGGGTGTGGTGAAAAAGGAGGCAAATCAATAAGATTTTTTGAAATTTCCACCTTGAAAGATTGTATTGAAAAAGATAGAACCCTCCATATAAAAAAAGAAAGAGAAATGAAAAAAAAGATTGAAAAAGAAAAGAATTATTGAAAAAAATTATGTGAAATGAGCAAAAGAAATGGGGTATCGTATGAGTTGTGCTTAAAAGAATAGGGTGTGAATTTTGAGAATAAAAAAAAGGTGTTATAGAGAAGGTAAAAGAATGAAATACAAGCCATGCTTCATGAAGGTAGAAGTCACTAAGCCTAAATGATCATACCATTATCCTCAACTCTGTTACAAGCCTTGAAAGACCTTGTGATCTTGAATGAGCTTATTATCATGTTGATTGGAAAATACGGTCAAGCCTATGGGAAAGGATCATGCATGTGTTTGCCTTTGAGAGGGTGAGAGTTGTTGTTGATTCTCAGATTTTTTTAAAAGTTGATGAGATTTCTGTGAGCATGGAATCGTTTTTGATGTGAGGGAATTCAAATGCTTTTGTTGAGCTTGAACTTGCATTTGAAGCAAGCATTGTGAGGTTGAGTCCATTTGATGAAAGTGAGTCACAGTTTGAAACTTAGAGTGCACACTTCAACATTGCATGTGTAGTTTGAACCTCTTGTGTGTATTCATGTTAAGTCTTGAGTAGCACTGTTTGTAGACATCCTTATTGAGCTGATTGATCTTGAGTTTTACTTGAGGACAAGTAAAAATTTAAGTTTGAGATGTTGATGAGTGTGAGATGTTCACTCATTTAGGGCTTGGTGTCCCCTAGTTTTATTGTCCTCAAAATCCTAATTTATTCTCTAAACTGATGTTAAAGTGTTGATTTGCAACAATGAAGGCAAAGGAGCAAGGAAAGGACATTACCAGGCAAAGAGGAGTGAAAATGATGAAAGAGGCTGAAGATAGCAAAAACTGAGAATCACCAAAGACACTCGGCGGCTCGCCGATGACACTTCATCTCGCCTAAAGTTCTAGACTACCAGCCATGGGGAGAAACCAAATTGACGATGGACTTGGACCTTCGACGAACTGCCAAACGGATCGGCGACACAAACTTGGATCGCCTAAAGTAACAAAACCTTGAGGTTAAAGAGCAAAGGAAACCGGCGATCGAATGGAACCATTGGCACATCACCGACTTGGTCGGCGATGCCCGACTAACCTCACCGAGTGATCCTGAAGGACAAAATTCGAGAAAGTATAAATTGAATTTCAAAAAGTTTAGTCTAAAATCCAGTCAGTTTCCTGAGTAATTTCTCCATTGTAGAACTTGTAACTTTCATGGGTTACTTAGTTTTATGAGTTTTCTAGTAGATTTTGAGTTGGGTTTTCGATATTGAGCATTTTGGATCATTGTAAAGACGTGGATTACAATACCAGATTATGGAGAACGTAATTGGTAATGATTTCTTCCCTTTTATGATGTGTGGCCTAAACCCCCTTTCTGAGGGGTGTGATCATGTGATTACTTACTTTAATTAGCTTATGGGTATTGTTGTTTAATGATTTAAATGTTGTTTGAAAGTGAGTTTGATTGATAGTTGTGTATTAAACTCATAAATTGTAGTTGCAAATGCAATTTTAGCTTAGTGTTCTGGGCTTGCTCGAGAGAGAGATTCATGAACCAAGGTTATCGATAGATGGTTGTAGTGATTGATTTGTTGTGGGTTCACCTCGAGAAAGTGAATCATAACTCGATCCTACCTATCTATCTCAAGAGAGTAAATAAATTAAGGTTTTGGGCTATTTATAGTGTTAGGTTTGTCAAGGTTCGAGAGAACTCGCTTGAACCGTAATAGTTGTTCGAGAAAAAGTTATTGCATCTATAGTCTAGCCTACCCACTGAGATTCAACAATTTATTGATAAACTTCAATTACCCATATACTGAAATTATCCTTTAATCGATCACATCCCCGAGAATTCATCTCTACTTGATTACTCCCATGTTTTTCTAATTGTTGTAGTTGTTAGTTGACACTTTTAAACCCCCATCTGACATTCGTTGTCAAACCATTAATTTACTTTGCTTGGTTTCGATAATGTCTACCTCTATAACCGATTAGAATCACAACTTTTACTTTTTAATTGAATTTAATATTGTACCGCTCCCTGTGGGTTCGACCCCAACTCTTTGTTCGGTTTTACACTAGAATATGATCGCCTACGCCTAGTATTGGATGAGGTGTAGATGAGAGTTCATCAAATATCAAGTTCGTCCTATTCCAGAGTTGCCAACATATGAAAGTTGGGGCATCTTGATATATTGGTTGCAACTTTTCACTACAATACATACTCCGCCACTTCTTAATTGCTTGTTGTAATTGCACAAAAGGTCCAAGTATACATGTTGATCGAGTGTAGTAATGCCAAATAGATGCTGCAAATTCACCAGTAATAAAAGGATGGACAATTGTTTCTTCCTGTGGATTCTCGCAACATCTACACTATGATACTAAGTTAATTTTAATTCTCTACAAAACTTCATCAACTGGCAATATGTATTTCCACAATCTCCACAAGAAAAAAGATATTCTGTAAGGAACCCCTTTTGTCCAAATATTGGCAAACTCCTCTCTTGTATGATTCTTTTGTCTGACTAACTCCCAAGAAATTCCTACTGTTGTAACACTTCGGAAACTAGTAGGCTAAACTAGAGCTACGTTTGAGGGTTAGAGTCATGGTGGTGGCCTAGGGCCAAGGGAAAAGGGTCAAGGGCCAAGGATGCCCAATCCTTTCAAGGCACTACCCCATGACCATGAGGGCCTTTACCACTAGTGGTGGTTACCACGAGTCATAGTGCCACTCGTGGAGGTGGAGGCAGTTGCCTCCTTAAGGCTACCCCAAATTGGCTCCAACACAAGAGCCACTTCACGGCTCGTGAAGCCTTAGACGACTCGTGAGAGTGGCCTTGACCATGACTTAGTGGTTCAGGGTTGATGCAGTGTGGCTTAGCCACTGCTTCAAGGCCCATGAAAGGGACCACGGCTTGTGGCATGCACCACGGCTCGTGGAGCCCCTCGTGAAGGTGCCTTGGGCATGTGAGCTAAAGGCACAAGTTGCCTAGCCATTGCCTCAAGTCCACGAGAGGGACCACTGCTTGTGATCATGACCACGGCTCGTGGATCCCCTCGTGGCACCTGGGCAACTTACTTTAAGTAAGGGGTGTTTTTTGAAATTCCGGATTAGGTCCAATTAAAGGGAAGTCATTTTGGGTCACTATATAAGTCATTTTTAAGTCAAATTCACCCAAGTTAAGTCATATTTTCCCAAGCACCCAAATAATTCCCAAAGTTCATCTCCTCTCCAAAAATTATCTCTCTAGAAATTCAAGGAAGACGGTGGAGCTAGGGTTCAAGAAGCAAAGTTTTTACACCAATTTCATTTGGATTCATAGTTAAGGTATTGTAGTCCTTCATCCATGGATAACTTTTATCCATGGAGTCCATTCAAACTCCAAATTTCAAAAGTTAGAAATCCCTAAAATCTAGGATTTTACTCCAAAGCTATGGGTTCCTTTCTAAAACGATGTCTATTGTATTGAATATTAGATATGTTGATAGAATTTGATACTTAATCCTTGAAGGGTAAAGTATGAGATTTATATATATACTTTCTGAACACTTTGAGAGTAAAGTGATTATGACTATGATCTAGTTGTTGTATTGTTGAAAGGTTATCCTCATATACACACTTATGTATGAATATGATATGATGTGAAATGTTTTATCACAATATGATGATTCTAAGGTTGAAAGGCTATTCTCACCTTTTGAATCTATGAGCTATAGTATGAATTATGTTGGATTGAGTGTCAAGACATTCTTCCATGAATATGAACTTAAGTCAAGACTTAATATGTAATCCATGGGAATTAATGCTTAGCACCGAGTGGAAATGAATATGAGATGGAAACTTTTACCTTAGTTGAGTTCGGCTGCCCAATAAAAGCTTTTACACTAGTTGAGTCCGGCTTTCCAAATGGATTCCTTTTATGATAGTTGAGTCCGGGTTCCCAAAGTAGGTATCTCATGAGATGGAAACCTTCTACCTTAGTTGAGTCCGGGTTTCTAGTAGCAATCTCCTTATCCCATAAACTATGTGCCCTCATAGGTTATTTAGCTAGTGGATCCACCTAATCTAAGAGTATGGTTCTTCCTTAGGCAAGTAGGACAACCCCTTTTTCGGTATGGGGTCGACACCGGATTCCATGGTAAGCTCACATGGTCTATGTCGGTTACGGCTAATTCCCACTATGACAAGAATATGAATTATAAATTATATCTACTCAAGGAGCTTTACTTAGTATGGGTGAGATTATGGGATCATGCATTGCACAAGTATGCTTTGAGGGTATTTATGATATGTTCCTCTTATGATATGATGATCTATGAGTTGATTGTGCTTATGACTTATGCTGTTACACTATCTTCAAAATGATGTTTTAACTTAGTAAATTGCATGCATTCAAATGAAATGTCCCTTTTTTCATGTTTCAAGGTTTTTATGCATGGCAATCATACCTAGTGCATTTTTTGTACTAACCCATATTTTCCTACATTTTCCCCAAGTGTAGGGTACGGTTCTCAAGGTGGTCCTCATTGTGGCTAAAGCTTTGAATTACTCATTTCTCCTAGCTTGTTGGTGAGTCCTCATGATTCGAGGACGGATGTTTTCACTTACTAGTTTCATTCTTGTATTTCCTTTTCAGACTATCTTGAATGGGTTGTGTCCCTATTTGATTTAAGTATTGTAATAGATGGCTATATTGAGAAACGTCTAAACTTCCGCTTTCCTTTAAAAGAAATTTGGACTTCAAATGTGTTTTTACTCTTTATTGTTCTATACTGATGTTATGATATGCTAAGTGGCTTAGATGGATCCTTCCGGTGTTCTATGTGCCTTGTTACACCTAGGGGGTACTCATGAGTCATGACAAACTTGGTAATCAGAGCACGAGGTTTAGAATGATTCTAGGATGATGTCACATAAGCCACGTCTTGTCGAGTCTTGTTCATGAGTGTGAAGCGCACCACACTTATGAATGAGAGGCTATAAGATGTTTAGGAAATTTCACTTCTTTCATTACTCTTAAGTCGTGCCTTAGAGTTTAATTATATAAAGTCCCTCTCTTAATCCTTCTCTTGTTTCTTCAGGATATGAATACATGAAGGGCTAACACTAGAAGGGTGGAAGATGAGAATGTGAATCAAGGAGCTCCTCCTCAAGATAATCAAGCTATGGTTGATCCTTTGGTTGAGAATATGACCCACGCGGAGTTTAGGTCAACTATCCAAATGTTGGCTCAAGTTGTGACGGCTCAAGCCAATAGAGAAATGTATCTCCGGTGAATCCTAATGTAAACTTAGCTGCTTCAAGGGTTAGGTATTTTGCTCGAATGAACCCTCTCAAATTTCATGGATCCAAAGTTGAAGAGGATCCCTAAAGGTTTATTGATGAGGTTTATTAAGGTCTTGCTATTATGGGGGTGTCTTCATAAGAGAAGGTGGAGTTAGCCTCCTACCAACTAAATGATGTTGCACAAGTATGGTATGATCAGTGGAAGGGTGGAAGATCCGTAGGAGCGGGATCGGTAGGATAGATATTGTTCAAATCGGCATTTCTTGATAGATTCTTTCCCTGAGAGTTGAGGGAAGCTAAGGTGGAAGAGTTCATTAACCATCGTCAAGGAAATATGAGCGTGGAATAGTATGCCCTGAAATTCACTCAATTGTCCAAGTATGCTCCGACTATGGTGGTAGATTCGAGGGATAAAATGAGTAGGTTTTTGACGGGTGTGTCCGACTTGGTTGAAAAAGAATGTCGTACGGCAATGCTCCATCATGACATGGATACTCAAGGCTTATGGTGTACGCTCAACAAATTGAGGAGTCAAGACTCAAGGAAAAGAATAGGGAAGTGAAAAGAGCTAGAACCGGTGATGGGAACTTGTCCAATGCTAGGTCCGATGAACAAGGTCGACCAAGGTTTAGGCAAAGGTTTTCCAACAAAGGATCCTCCAGTACTCCAAGGGTCAAATGTTTTCCAACCAAGGATCCTCTAGTACTTCAAGGGTCAACAAGGATAGGGTTTCCAACCCTAAACCTCAAGGATGTAATAGTGGTGGTTCTTATGTGGCTAGGACGAATTGTGAAAAATATGGAAGAAAACATGATGGTAAGTGCCTAGTTGGCACTGATGGGTGTTATGGTTGTGGGAAGATTGGCCACAAGATGAAAGCTTTCACGATGCTCAAGGTTAAGGGAAGAGAAGATAAACAAGCTCCTCCAAGCGGTTCAAACTCCAATGCCCCAAAGTGAAACCACTTTTATGCTCTTCCATCCCGAGGTGAACAAGAGAGCTACCCGTATGTTGTGACCAGTATGTTAAAAGTCTTTCTTATTGATGTGTATGCCTTGTTAGATCCCGGTGCCACTTTGTCTTTTGTGACACCTTTTATGGCCATGAAATTTGATATACTCCCCGAAGTGTTAGTAGAACCTTTTTCGATCTCTGCGCCGGTTGGTGACTCATTCATGGCTAAGAAAGTCTATAGGGGATGTCCCGTTTCCTTATCCGATAAAGTTACTTTGGTGGATTTGGTAGAGTAAGACATGTTAGACTTTGATATGATTTTGGGTATGGATTGGTTGCATGCATGTTATGCCTCTATCGATTGTAGGACTCGGGTGGTTAAATTCCAATTTCCAAATGATCCTTTATTAGAGTGGAAGGAGAGAAATTTCATACCTAGAGGTCAATTTGTCTCTTGTCTTAAAGCTAGGAAGATGATCTCCAAAGGGTGTGTTTACCAATTGTTAGGGTGAAGGATGTTGAGTCTGAAACCCCTTCTCTAGAGTCGGTTCCGGTGGTGAATGAGTTCCCAGAAGTCTTTCCCGATGATTTGCCCGGTATTCCTCCCAAGAGAGAAATAGATTTTGGTATTGACCTTTTACCGAATACGCAACCAATCTCCATTCCTCCTTATAGAATGGCTCCGACCGAGTTGAAAAAGTTAAAAGAGCAACTAAAGGATTTGTTAGATAAGGGTTTATCCGATCGAGTATCACTCCATGGGGTGCTCCCGTGTTATTTATTAGAAAGAAAGATGGGTCTCTTAGAATGTGCATCGATTATCATCAATTGAATAAAGTGACCATCAAGAACAAATATCCTCTTCCAAGAATTGATGATTTGCTTGACCAACTTCCAGGGGCTAGCTATTTCTCTAAGATTGATCTTTTTTCGGGTTATCGCCACTTGAGAGTGAGAGGGGTTGATATTCCCAAGACAACTTTCAGAACTTCATATGGTCATTATGAATTCCTAGTAATGTCTTTTGGGTTGACTAATGCTCCGGTGGCGTTTATGGACTTGATGAATAGAGAGTTTAGGCTATACCTAGACATGTTTGTGAATGTGTTTATCGATGATATTTTGATCTATTCAAGGAGTGAGAATAAACATGTGGACCATTTGAAAAGTGTGTTGCAAGTTCTTAAGGACCACCAACTTTTTGCAAATTATAGCAAGTGTGAATTTTGTTTGAGATCCGTAGCTTTCCTTGGTCATATTGTGTCAAGCAAGGGTATTGAGCTAGATCCTAAGAAGACAGATGCGTTCAAGAGTTGTCGTAGACTTCTAACTCCTTCTGATATTAGAAACTTTTTGGGTTTGGCCGATTACTGTAGGAGGTTTGTTGAGGAGTTTTCCTCCATTCCTTCTCTGTTGATGGCTTTGGCTCAAAAGAAGGCTAAGTTTTTGTGGTCGGAAGCTTGTGAGAAGAGTTTCCAAGAATTGAAAGATAGACTTACTTTCCCTCTGGTGTTGACCTTATCGGAGGGTACATATGGTTTTGTGGTGTATTGTGATGCCTCTAGAGTTGGGTTGGGATGTGTGCTCATGAAAAATGGTAAGGTGATTGCCTATGCTTCAAGGCAACTTAAAGTCTATGAGAAGAATTATACGACACATGACCTTGAATTAGCGGCGGTTGTGTTTGCCTTAAAAATATGGAGGCATTATTTGTATGGGGTCCATGTGGATGTTTCCACTGATCACAAGAATCTTCAATATGTGTTTAGTTAAAAGGACTTGAATCTTCATCAACGAAGGTGGTTAGAATTATTAAAGGATTGACATGAGTGTCCTTTATCACCCCGACAAAGCTAACATGGTAGCGGATGCTCTTAGTAGATTGTCCATGGGTAGTGTGGCTCATGTAGAGGATGAAAAGAAAGAATTGGTTCGTGATTTGCATAGGTTGGCCCGACTAGGTGTTGAACTAGTGGATTCCACTAAGGGTGGTGTCACGGTCCATAATGGTTCCGAATCGTCCTTTGTGATGAATGTGAAGTCTAAACAAGATCTTGATCCTTTATATGTTGAGTAGAAAGAATCGGTACTTAAGAAGTTCGTTGAGGTTTTCTCCCAAGGGGGAGATGGGGTGCTTAGGTACCAAGGTCGGTTATATGTTCCAGATGTTGATGGTTTGAGGGAGAAACTTTTAGAAGAAGCTCATAGTTCTTGGTATTCTATTCATTCGGGAGCCACCAAGATGTACCCTGATCTACGGGAAGTCTATTGATGGAATGGTATGAAGAAAAATATTGCGGGATTTGTAGGCAAATGTCCTAATTGTCAACAAGTTAAAGTTGAGCATCAAAGGTCGGGAGTCTTGTTCCAAGACATAAGTATTCCCACTTGGAAGTGGGAAGAGATAAATATGGACTTTATTGTGGGTTTGCCTCGCACCCGCATGCAACATGATTCTATTTGGGTCATTATACATCAGATGAAAAAATCAGCCCAGTTTCTTCCCGTCAAGGTCTATTTATCACTGGAAGACTATGCCAAGTTGTATATAAGAGAGATAGTGAAGTTGCATAGGATTCCTTTATCCATTATTTCGGATCGGGGGTATTCAATTTACTTTACACGTTTGGAAGTCATTCCAAAAAGGGCTTGGTGCTAAGGTTAAGCTTAGCGCGACTTTTCATCCCCAAACGGATGGATAAGCGGATCGTACCATTCAGACCTTGGAAGACATGTTGAGGGCATGCGTGATAGATTTTAAAGGTAATTGGGATGACCACTTGCCTTTAATAGAGTTTGCCTATAATAATAGCTATCACTCAAGTATTGGTATGGCTCCTTTTGAAGCCTTGTATGGTAGGAGATGTAGGTCTCCAGTTGGTTGGTTTGAGGTAGGTGAAATTGGTTTTTTAGGTCCCGAGCTAGTTTATGAAGTCATTGAGATTGTTCGGCTTATTAGAGAAAGGTTGAGAACGACTCAAAGTAGACAAAAGTTTTATGCCGATGTGAGAAGAAGGGATCTAGAATTTGAGGTTAATGATTGGGTCTATTTGAAAATCTCACCCATGAAGGGTGTGATGAAGTTTGGCAAGAAAGGGAAACTTAGTCCCCGGTATGTAGGCCCATACCAAAATTTGAAACGTATTGGTACGGTTGCCTATGAGTTGGATTTGCCAAATGAGTTGGCCCTGGTTCATCCGGTATTTCATGTTTCTATGCTTAAGAAGTGTATTGGAGATCCGACATCCATTATTCCCCTAGAAGGGTTGGAAGTTGACGAAAGTCTTTCATATGAAGAGGTTCCGGTAGAAATCCTAGACTGGCAAGTCAAGAGATTAGGAAATAAGGAGATAGCTTCCGTGAAGGTTTTTGGAGAAATCATTTAGTTGAGGGTGCTACTTGGGAGCCAGAGGCCGACATGAAGTCATGGTATCCTCATCTCTTTCCTTCTACTCCTATTCAAGCTCGAGGTAAGTAGTTCCTCTTGAGTTTTAGTGTTTTGGGAGTTATGTGTGTTATATGTGTTTTGCCATGATTTCCGTATGTTATGTATGTTCTTGAGAAACACATGTTTAGTAAGGAAAATGAGTTTACATGATTTATGTTCCGCATGTTGTTGTGCATTTAGTATGAGTTGCCTATTTGACTCTATGAGATGAATTGATGAACATGCTTTAGTATGCTTTTGAGAGTAATCGCATATTGGCTCCATGATATTGTGTTGAGCATGCTTTAGTTGGAGAAGGTAGTTCCTCCTATGAATATGAGAAATGTTTAGTTTCGTGCATAATGGGTTGTTAGATGTAGTTCCTAGTTCCTTGTGATGCATTGGTTATGTTTGAGATGGAGTTGATGTTTCCTCCTTTGAATTGTGCATTATTTTGATGCTTCATGCATGATGGGCAGGTAGTCTTGAGCCTTCTCTTCCGTAAGGTGTCTATACCGTCATTCGAGGAGGAATGTTTCCAAGGGGGAGATATTGTAACACCTTGGAAACTAGTAGGCTAAACTAGAGCTACGTTTGAGGGTTAGAGTCATGGAGGTGGCCTAGGGACGAGGGCAAAGGGGCAATGGGCCAATGCAAGGGCTAAGACTGCCCAAGCCTTGCCAAGGCACTTCCCCATGACCACGAGGGCCTTCACGACCAGTGGTGGTCACCACAAGTCGTGATGCCACTCGTGGAGGTGAAGGCAGTAGCCTCCTTAAGGTTGCCCCAAATTGGCTCCTCCACACAAGCCACTTCACGGCTCGTGAAGCCTTAGAAGGCTCGTGGGAGTGGCCTTGACCATGCCTTAGTGGTTGACGGTTGACGGAGGGTGGCTTAGCCACTGCCTCAAGGCCCACGAAAAGGACCACGACTCGTGGAGCCCCTCGTGAAGGTGCCTTGGGATTGTGAGATAAAGGCACAAGTTGCCTAGCCACTACCTCAAGTCCACGAGAGGGACCATGGCTAGTGGTCATGACCACGGCTCATGAAGCCCCTCGTGGCACCTGGGCAGCACACTTTAAGTGAGGGGTGTTTTGGGAAATTCCGTCTTAGGTCCAATTAAAGTGAAGTCGTTTTGGGTAAGTTTTGGGTCATTATATAAGTCATTTTTAAGTCAAATTCACCCAAGTTAAGTCATATTTTCCCAAACACCCAAATAATTCCCAAAGTTCATCTCCTCTAAAAAATTCTCTCTCTAGAACTTCAAGGAAGAAGAAGAAGAAGGAAGAAGGTGGAGCTAGGGTTCAAGAAGCAAAGTTTTCACACCAATTTCATTGGGATAAGGTATGGTAGTCCTTCATCCATGGATAGCTTTAATCCATGGAGTCCCTTTAAACTCCAAATTTCAAAGTTAAAAATCCGTAAAAGCTAGGGTTTTACTCCAAAGTCATGGGTTCCTTTCTAAAACAATTTATATGCTTTAATTAATAATTCCCCAAGAACCTATGAAACCCCCATATTTCCCAATTATGATTTTGTGATGTGGGTTTGTTGATGAAAGAAGAGTATTAGGAGATTATGCAAGTAGTGAATTGATTACTCGAATTATGATTACATCCATGTCTAATGTAGTGAATTCTAGATATGTTGATAGAATTTGATCCTTGATCCTTGAAGGGTAAAGTATGAGAACTATGCATGATTATGAGATTTATGTTTATGCTTTATGAACACTTTAAGAGTAAAGTAATTATGATTATGATCTAGTTGTTGTGTTGTTGAAAGGTTATCCTCATATACACACTTATGTATGAATATGATATGATGTGAAAGGTTTTATCACTATATGATGATTCTAAGGTTGAAAGGCTATTCTCACCTATTGAATCTATGAGCTGTAGTATGAATTATGTTGGATTGAGTGTCAAGACATTCTTCCATGAATATGAACTTAAGTCAAGACTTAATATGTAATCCATGGGAATTAATGCTTAGCACTGAGTGGATATGAATATGAGATGGAAGCTTTTACCTTAGTTGAGTCCGGCTTCCCAATGAAAGCTTTTATACTAGTTGAGTCCAGCTTTCCAAATGGATTCCTTTTACGATAGTTGAGTCCAGGTTCCCAAAGTAGGTATCTCATGAGATGGAAACCTTCTACCTTAGTTAAGTCCAGGTTTCTAGTAGTAATCTCCTTATCCCATAAACTATGTGCCCTCATAGGTTATTTAGCTAGTGGATCCACCTAAGCTAAGAGTATGGTTCTACCTTAGCCAAGTAGGACAACCCCTTTTCGGTGTGAGGTAGACACCGGATTCCATGGTAAGATCACATGGTCTATGTCGGTTAAGGCTAATTTCCACTATGAAAAGAATATGAATTATAAATTATAGCTACTCAAGGCACTTTACTTAGTATGGGTGAGATTATGGGATCATGCATTGCACAAGTATGCTTTGAGGGTACTTATGATATGTTCCTCTTATGATATGATGATCTATGAGTTGATTGTGCTTATGACTTATGTTGTTCCACTATCTTCCACATGATGTTTTAACTTAGTAAATTTCATGCATTCAAATGAAATGTCCCTTTTTGCATGTTTTCAAGGTTTTTATGCATGGCTATCATATTTAGTGGAATTTTTGTACTAACCCATATTTTCCTACATTTTCCCCAAGTGTAGGGTCCGGTTCTCAAGGTGGTCCTCATTGTTGCTAAAGCTTGGAATTGCTCACCTAGCTTGTTGGTGAGTCCTCATGATTCGAGGACGGATGTTTTCACTTAATATTTTCATTCTTGTACTTGCTTTTTAGACTATGTTGTATGGGTTGTGTCCCTATTTGATTCCAGTATTGTAATAGATGGCTATATTAAGACATGTCTAGACTTTCGCTTTCCTTTATGAAAATTTTGGACTTCAAATGTGTTTTTACTCTTTATTGTTCTATGCTTATGTTATGATATGCTAAGTAGCTTACATGGAGCCTTCTGGGGTCCAATGTGCCTTGTTACACCTAGGGGGTACTGCTGGGTCATGACAACTGTGAAGTTCCCGGAACTAGATGTGGTCCACTATGAAAAATCTGGTAGTGTTGAGAAACTTTAGCCTAACCTTTTTCCTTTTTTTTTCTTCCCAAATTGTGATATAAATAAAATTTTAAATTAAACTAACTTAAATAAATTTATGGTCCACGTGGTAAAGGGTAATAAATAAATTATAGACTTGATCCATTAATTATTTAATAAATACCCGTTAATTAAATAATCATATTTATCTAATAATTTAAATTTTTCAAAAATAACCTCTCTGGTCATTACATGAACCCTAGACCTTCCACAGTCCCTACTATCATCAGAATCATGAATTATTGAGTCTTGGTGAAAACTAAAATATCAATAGTTGATTCTTTCTTTTTATCATCTCGATCGTATGGGGATTTTCTTCTCTTTTATTTTTTGGTGTGAACTAATTTTATATATATAAATTCTCTCTCTATTTCTATTTAGATGGCATAATTTGAACACAATATTTATATACAAAAAGATAATTTTATTTTGAAATTTATGATATTAAACATACCCCATTGCCATCTCTAGATGGAACCTTAGACCTTCCATAGTCCCGTCCCCTGTCCCTACCATAAAAAGAATAACGAATTATTACGTCTTGGTGAAAACTAAAATATCAATAACGATCTGAGTCTACACCCTGGACGTGGTCGACACTCGAGAACCATTGTGTCACGACCCGGGAGCACCCCCTAGTCGTAACCGGCGTACTCGACCTCGAAGAGGTCTAATACAAGCCTCTTAGCATTCATTCATCGCATAGACACTAAAACCATAAGGAATTTAAAACTTTCTTT
>JAJOOS010016716.1:0-30771 GCA_029582725.1 Solanum chiquidenum
AGCTGTCTCTTTATTATCGCCCCTGAACATCTTTCCTGCAAAATACAATAAAAACATATAAAAACCAATACAAAAAGGCCCTAGACACACACAACTTGTTAGTGAAATGTATTAGAAATACCGTAAACTCACGGTATATCAGGTTTATGGGAGCTGGGAGTTGTCTGAACTCTCCCCAATATTGGTGCTCAATACTACTCCCAAAATATACTAGGTCATATGTTTAAAAACATAACTTCTTACTGTGGTTTGAGATAATTGCTCAAAAACTAGCCCAAAGGCTCTCTAGGAAATCAAAGTTTCCTCTCTTCCTTAATTGTGAAAGCATTAACTCTTTACTAAAAACTAACTCAAAGGCTCTATTGGAAATCGGTGTTTCCTTTCTTGTTTAAGTGTGAAAACATTTTCCTCTTTGGGAATACATTGTCCCTATATACTCTTTTGAAGAAATGAACTTCAATTTTTTCTTATTTAACTCACAACTCAAGTCTTAAAACAAGTTTGAAGAATCTGCTAAAGACTTTTGAAAAAACTCTAAGAACTCTTTAGACTTGGTTCTTAACTTTCCCTGAATTTCAATTATGAATTCAAGGTCATGATTTGTGATAGGAAAGATATCATGATGATTAGGAGTGCTTTTAGATAGTTAAACATGAGAAACGATCAAGAAATCACTGTCTGGAAGCAAGTCCACGACGCAGAGATGCATATATATATTTGGTCGCAAAGTAAATTTTGAGGCAAAAGGGTCCGTGACCTCTCCGCGACGTGGAGAGAAAAGTGTCAATCGTCGCGGACCTAGTACCCGGATTTGCCTGATTTTTTCCTTCTTCATTTTCTAACCCCAATTCGCCTAATTTTGATTCTTTTTCTCAAATTCTCTTTCGATCCAGGTACCCAGTATATGTATACAAGATTCTAACTCAAAACCACTCTCAAAATCGATAAAACTATCTCAAGAAACTTATCAATCCCATCCAAGTTCAAGAATGAAAGCAATTCAAGAACATAACTTATGAACAACAAATCCTCAATCTTTTAGGATTAAATTTACACTGAAATAAACATGTTTGGCACATGGGTGAACGAACCCAACTCTGTGTGAACTCACATACCTCGTATGATTGAATCCTTGGAGAAATCCTCAATCAATTCCTCAAGAAATCGACGAATCTTGACGCTTCTTCTTGTTTTCTCCACTTGAGTTCTTTTATCTAAAACCCTAGCGTGTAATTTGAGTGCGTAAACTGAACCAATTCAGTTTAGACCTCCAAGTAATTACCAAAAACGAATTAAGCTAATTGGGTAGTGAAAAGGCCATAATACCCTTCTAAATCCGGTTTTGACTTTCCTTATCCAGACATCCCGAATTCAAATGGGCATATCTCCCTCATACGAACTTGAAATTGAGAAAACTCAGTGGCGTTGGAAAGATAATTCAAATATATTTCCTATGGTATCTTGTAGCACACCTAAATCATTCTGTTCTAGGAGTTATAGTCGTTTGAAGTTGACTACAAACTCATACTTAACATAACTAGCCAAATTTCAGATTTTTCATTCTTTCCAAAAATGGTTCTTTCTAAATTTAGCTCTTCCAACTAGCGGGGTGTTACAGAATTGTAGTTGCTGTAATTTTAGAGATTTGAAATTCATGCTTGAGCATGATTTTGTACAAAGTTTTGTCTTTCTTCTCCTTTCTCGTCGTATTTTTGGGTGAAAATTGTGAAATATGAGCAAAAATTGATTTGAAGATAGTTCTTCAAATTTCAAAGAAGAAGAATAAAAAGAAAAAGAAGAAGAAGAGGAGAGGGAAGAGAAAAAATGGCAGAGAAAGAGGGAAAGAGGTGAAGATAGGCAGGCTTTCACTGTACAATTCTTTTAATTCTAAAAAATTGCTATATTTAGTTGGAAATATTATATTTCCATAAATGATAAATATTTTTCTTATCATAGTATATTTATGTGATTTACCCATAGCTGATCCCTTATTGATATAAATAAATAACTGTTTTTCTTCTTTCTATTGTATATGATACTATTTGATTGGATACGATATTTATTTCTTTTTATAACAAAATTGTGGTCTAAAATAATCCTTAGATATTACTGCGATTTTAAATAATTTGTTTAAGAGTTAAAAGAGATTATTAAAGTTAAAATATTTCTAATTATTGTAAGATGACATTCTTTTTTAAATGGACTAAAAAATAGGATCACATAAAATGAAACAGAGAAACTATTAATTGAGTGTGACTGTCTAAAAAAATGTACTCATTCATATACTAGTAATTTCTGAAAATAATTATTATAAAAATGCTTATCACCGAAACCTCATTGAAAAAACTCTTGGTACCAAAATTTCGCCTTAAAATCTTTTGTTGTACTTCTCTCCAATTAAGTTACTTTCTTAGTTTAGTTTTGCGTTGAAACTATTTACACCTTGAATTTTAGTTTAAAAATCAAATTTCAATCTCAATTTTGAGAAATAATTAAAAATCAAACTCCAATCTCAATTTTGAGAATTAATCATTCTTCCCTCTTTATTCTATGCTAAATTTTGTTTTATCTTTGTCATTTTTAGTCCTTCATCAATATAACATTTTTTTATTTTATATGTATAATAGTTTATTTTGAACCATTATATTTTTAGATTTTTAATTAAGCTCATTAACATTATAAGTATAATAATCCTTTTACAAGTTTATTTCAAAATCAAATATATATTTTTATAATTGTTATTTTAATATTACATGTATGAATTTATTGTGTGCATACATATTTAAGTTTCACTTACCTCTCAAGCATAATACATTGACATGCTTTTTAAACTGACCACAATTGATATATATGGTCTACAACTTATGAGTGTGCTCAACTAAACATTTAAATTTGTATTATGGTGGGGGGGGGGGGGGGGAGAATGATTATTTCTCAAAGTTAAGGGGAGATTTTGATTTCTAAAGTAACGTTCAGGGTGTAATGATTTTCACCCAATTATTTTTACTTGTTACATTTGGATTGACATACCCATTAAAAAATAATTATTTACATAGTTATTTTACCACACTATCACGACCCGGGAGTACCCCCTAGACGTAACATGGCGTACTTGACCCCGAAGGGGTCTCATACAACCCTCTAGCATCATATTACATAAGTCATAAAAAATAATGCGGAAATTTAAAACTTTTACAATAGAAGTCCAACTTCACTTTTCATAGAAGAAAATCATAGGAAATCTAGACTTTGTCTCATACACCATCTAAAACATAGGAACAAAAAGTTTGGGACTTAGCCCCTTACATCAATAAAAGTCTCAACATGAGAAGTACAATAGAAACTAAGAAATAGGAAATCCCATCCTCGAACTTGAGGACTCACCACAACTTGGAGATAAGCAATCCAAGTCTTCTTCAAAGGAGAGTGAAAGTCACCTAGCCTGAACCTACACTCACTAAGATGTAGAAGAAAGAAGGGGTTAGCACATAATATGTACTAAGTATGGAAACATGCATAAACTCCTTAAATATGATAAAAAGGACATTTTTATTTGAAAAGTATGCCTTTGTCAAGTTTAGAAACCAACATGCATTTACAATGTACAACACAAGCGATAATCACACTTACACTCATTACATGGTAATATAAACACCTTAGCAACCTCTAAGGAACACTTGTGCAACGTATGGTTGGCATCCCATAATACCATCCTTACTAAGCACCCCCTTGAAGCTACCTTGGTCATGCATATCATCTTTAAACCTCATTATAATCATTAGTCACAAATAAGGAAATAGTCATGAACATTACTTTGAATACAAGGATAGTCATTCATAACAACTAACCATTCAAGACACATGTATGCATTTGAATCTCATCATAATATAAAGGAATTATCCTACAAGATCCTACTAAGTCTACTTGTGCAATGAGGAAGTGAAGTCCCATGTCCCCACTCCTTCTAAGTAAACTCACCAAGAAGTCATAGTATAGTTCAAGTCTCATTCATTATCTTTCATTTAGGGAAGAATAGCCATAACCGACATAGACCATCTGAGCTACATGGAATCCGATGTCGTGTAATCCCACACCGAAAGAAGGTGTCCTACTTTCCTAAGGTAGGACTAAATGTATTAGCGTCTAGGTGGATCCACTAGATAAGTCCTATGTTGGCACATAGTTATGGGATAGGGAGATTACTTCTAGAGACCCGCCCTATTGCATTGGTGGAGGGGGTTCCATCTCATGAGTTCACTTTGGATGACCCTCACTATTGCATTGGCGGGAGGGCCTTTACCTTATTGTCCATATCCACTCGGCGCTAAGCATTATTTCCCAAATTAAACATGATTAAGTCTTGAATTGCATTTACATGTGTGAAGAAATGCTCTATCCTTCATTCAATACTATTCATCAAAATAGCTCATAGATTCATTAAAGGTGAGAATGTACTTTCAACCTTAGAATCAACATTAGTGTGTGAGTAGGACTTTCACATTACATTCATAGTGTTTTCATGAGAAATAGACTTTCAATCAACACAATACATCATCATCATCCTAGACTATTCATGCATCATCAAGTATAAGGGTAAGGGAAGAACAAGCTTTCAACAATACCATACTTTACATATTAGTCATAGGAGATTTAATTTCTAAGTGAATCAATAGGTTATACACAACTTTCATCAACATGTACAAAACCTAGCAATTTACCCTTTTTAAAGGTCATGATCATGTCTCACAATTACACATAAATATACTACAATAGGCATAAATAAAACATGATTCAATAACTAAATTCACATAGAAACAATTCATAATAATCATCTTGCATCAATACACCCATCACAATACTTTGAAATTGGGGTCATGGGGGGTCTTCATGGGTTCAAGGGGAATTTTACAATGAAAATCACCATTAAACATCAAATAATCCATAATATAATGCAATTAACATGATAAAATCATTTTTAGGAAGAACCCATGGTTGGAATAGAAACCCTAGTTTTTTAACAAGTTACCAATTTCGAAATCAAGAGTTGAAGGGCTTCATGGAGAAAAGTGTTCCATGAATCAAAGTCCCCACACCTTAATTGATGTTTTCCCACGAAATTGGAGTGAAAATCTTGGAGCTTGAGCCCTAATCTTGAGCTTCTTCTTTGTTCTTCAATGGAGTTTAGAGAGAGAATATTTTGAGAGGGAAGTGGGTTTGATTTTGAGTTTATGTGTTATGAGAGTTAAAGACTTGTTTAAGACTTAAAAAATACTTTAATATACTTAAAAAAAATAAAAATAACCGTCCCCCACCTTAACTTAATTAATTAGTAAGTTACCAAACTACCCCCACTTACCCGACTTAAGCCAGCCTTCCCAGTCCCCATTCACGAGTCCCCGACCACGAGGTGTCGTATGAACCACGAACCATATTGGTCACTCGTGGTTTGGGTCTGAGGATGGCCTTTTGGCCTTGGTCCAGGACCCATCCACGAGCCCCCACCTATGGGGTGTGATATGGTCCACGGACCGTACTGTCCAGGCGTAAAATGGGACTGAGACTAGGAAGTTTTGGGGCTTAATTGAGGAGACTAAGTCCTGACTCATGATTCCCATCTACGGGGAGTGAGTCAGTCCACGCTTCGTGGTCCTTGGTTTCGTGGATGATGCTTCTTTTGGCAGCTTTTAGAGCAGCCCCTTGGCTCTCATCAAGGACCCTTAGGGGGTCCTTGTGGGAGCCATGCCTTGACGTTTAGGCACTAGGACCTTAGTACCAAGTTAGGGAAGTTATTTTAAGACTCTCACCTTACATTTTAACTTCATTAGGCTACTAGACTACACGTTAGGCTCTAGCATATGTCATTAGATGTACGGGGTGTTACACACATTACCCCTAATCTCGATTGAGAAGACAAAAGACCATATACTTTTTTTAGATACACATTTTTAATTGATGTATAGTATTAGGTCTTGAAAAATGATTTGGAGAATAAATAATTTATACAAAAGATAAAATATGAAAAAAGAATAATCATATTTTTTTTTATATGTTAAAAATGACAAGTACAAATAAAAATCTATTTATTAAATAGTAGACAAATAAAAGTAAACAGAGCGAGAGTAACATAGAGAAATGATTGGAAGAATGTGCCAAATAAGCAATCACTGGAATTCGACAATGTGTCATTGAAATCAGTGTAGACTCTATAGAGTTAGAGAAAAAACAAGTGCTTTAAGGGCATTTCCAACCCATAACACCAAATTTTACTGAAATATTGCCAATACTATTTTAGTGTAAATCAACTTCAACCCACTATGCTAAGGCTGTTCCTATTTATATGTCGTCCTTAGTAGAAATAGATGTTCCTTAATACTTGTCATATCACAAAACCAATACATAAATAACACTATTCTCCTAATTTATCCTTGAGAGTTATTAGTCTGGAAAGTATGAATTTTACCAACATAGGAAAATTAAATTATTAATTTATGTTCACTGGTCAATTTAATTAATGAAACAAATTAATTTATGTTCATTGGTTGAAAAGTTCACTTCAAGAGATCATTAATTAAGGGTATAATGGTAAAATTACCTAGTTTCATAAGGGGCGTAAAATCTAAATAGAAACGGAGGGAGTATTCTTTTTAGAGTAGCATATCCACCTATCCAGCTGATTGGTTGACTCATTTCTTCCTATGTTGCTAGCTAGAGTCCCTAAGGTTTGGTTTTTTATATATTTTGGGTCGGTCATGGCATTGTCCCGTCCTAGTATTGTATTCATAGAGGCTTGCAAACTAGTGTGTTGAGGTCTTTAGTCACTTTATTTGAAGATATATAGAGAGAGATCATGACATCTTTGACGACCCAGATAGCGCTTATACTTTCCTAGATTCCACGGTGGCCTTGGCGGCCCAAACAAGACTTGTGTTCTAGCAAGTTATTACTTTTTTATGAAATGTTTGGAGTAGCTATTTTTTTAAAGAGCTGTTGATAGAGACTTTGCCGGCCGAAGGATTATTTTTAAGCCGAAGTGAAAGGCGCGTTCTAATCGGTAGAGAATTCAATTACGAAGTGAAAGGCGTGTTCTAATCGGTAGTAGGAATAGAAATTATCGAAACCATTAAAGTAAATGTAAGGGGTTGACAACTAGTGTCAAATGGGGGGGGGGGATTAAGATTGTCAACTAACAACTACGAAAACAGGGGAGTAATCATGTAGAAAGGGATCTTTGGGGATGTGATCAATTAATTGCCCATTTTGCTATACGGGTGATTAGTAATTACCAAAAGTCGCTGAGGCTTAGTGGGTAGGCTAGGCTTTATATGTATTAGCCATCTCTCGATCAACTATCACGAATCAAGTGAGTTATCTCGAACTCGATAAGCATAACAATTATAAATAGCCCAAAACCTCAATTTACTTACTCTCTCGAGCTAGATAGCTGGTAGGATCGAATTAAGGTTCACTCTCTTGCGCTAAATCCACAACAACCCAATCACTACAATTATCAATTGATAACCTTAATTCTAAACCTCTTTCTCAAGGAAACATATAATACTATACTAGAATTCTATTTGCAACAACAATTCATGAGTTAAAACTCAATTATCAATCGAACCCACTTCAAAACAACAATTAAATTATTAATTACTAACACCCAAAAGCTAATTGAGACAATTAATCACATAATCACTCCCCCAAGAATGGGGGTTTTAGCCACACATTATAAAAAGTAGGAAAATATTACCAACTACGTTCACCATCAGCTGAGTAACAAAATCCAAGTCTTCACAATGCTTCAAATTAACTTAGAATAAAAACCCAACTTAAAATTCTACTTAAAAACTCTAAGAACAGTGTTTTGAATTAAAAGATCAAGGTAAAAACTCTTAAACACTCAGAACAGTTGATCAAAATTTCAGAACTTTTTGGAACTCTTTTCGCTACTCTAAAATCTTGTAAAATTTCAGAACTTTTTGGAACTCTTTTCACTACTCTGAAATCTTATAAAATTTCGCATTCATACTCTTTCAAATTTTCATTTTTTGGATCGATCGGTGATATTAGTCGAGCATCGCTGACCTAGTCGGTGATGCGCTAAGTGTTCCTCTCCATCGAGGTCTTGACATGCCTCTTCACCATTCAGACCCTGTAACTTTAGGCGATCAAAATCCTTGTCGCCGATCCATTCGACGATTCGCCGAAGGTCCATTTCCATCGCCAGGTTGGATTTTCCCCAGTGCTGGTACGCTATAAAGTTCGACGGTCTGAAGTGCCACTCGGTGAGTCGCCGAGTGGTCTTGGCGATTGTCATCTTTCCTTTTTTTTTTAAGCTTTTCCACTCCTTTTTTCCCGGTAATGTCCTTGCCTTACTCTTTTGCCTTCATACTTTCAAATTAGCATTTAAACATCAGTTAAGAGCATACAATAGACACCGAGGACACTAAAACTATGAATAATAAGCCCCAAATGAGTTGAAATCCCAGACTGATCAACACCCCCAACTTAAACTTTTGCTTGTCCTCAAGTAAAACACAAGATCAATCAATTCAACAAGGATGTCTCCAAACAGTGTTATTCAAGACTCAACATGAATTCACACAAGAGGTTCAAACTACTCATGCAATGTTCAATTGTGCACTCTAAGTTTCAAACTGTGTCTAACCATTATCAAATAGAACTCAAGCTCACAATTCTTGCTTCACATACAAGTTCAAGCTCAACAAAAGCATTCAAATGCCCTCACATCAAGAATGGTTCCATGCTCATCCTAAACTCATCAAATTTCCAGACTTTCGGAATCAAAAGCAACTCTCACACTCCCAAAGATAAACACATGCATAACTCTACCCATACGCTTGCCCTTATTTTCCAATCAACAATTCTTTCAGCTCACTCAAGATCACAAAGGTCATTCAAAGCTTGTAACGGGGCTGAGGGAAAAGGCATGAAGCATGACCTACATTTTACTTTTTCTCCTTCTCTTTCACACTTTATGATTTCCACAATGCACCCTATGTTCTTTTAAGCATGACTCATTGGATGCCCCACTTCTTTTGTCCATTTCACAAACTTTATTTCAACAATTCTTTTTTTTCCGTCATTTTTTTAACTTCACATTACTCTTTTCTCTCTTCTCTTTTAATTTTACATGGACGGGTTCCATCTTTTTCAACATGATCCTACAAGGGCGAATTTATCAAAATTCTTGACTTTCCTCCTTTTTCACCACACCCCCAACTTAAGCTTTTGGTCTAAGTTGGCTATTGAAACGAACCAATGCTTCACGAAGGTTATAGGTGATGGGATAAAGAGGTCAATTTGTTCATGCTTCATCCAAGGAAAAAGGTAGGCTCAAATGATGCCAAGATAGATTCACACTCTCACAAGGTGGTCACAAAGAGGTATGATAGTAATTTTGGTTCACTCTTCACAACTTGTTCCTAAGATTATATCTATCGTTCTCTTATAGTAGTCAATTGGACTAACGGGGAAAGTTCTAGGTATTACCAAGCACATATTTCAAGAAAATCTCACCACACATGGTATTTAACACAATCATCAAACAAGACTCTACAATTTTCATCTAGCGTCAATGATCATCACAAGAAGTCAACTAAACAACTGGCTAGTCACAATGAGATGCTAGGAGTTCACATAGGACTTATGCAACTCAATTTTCCTCATTAGAGCCGTAAACAGATATCGTTCAATCGAGAGCACTATTCAAGTCATCGATATTGATCATAACCAACACTCAAAATTGCAAGAGAACAACCACATTCGCACACATCAAGAGGTGGCCATTTTTTTATTCGGTTTAAAATTCAAAATGAACATGTTCATTAAAAAAAATGGATCAAAATATATACCAACAAAAATCAACATTCATACAAGCACAACAATATAAAAAATATCCATAAAACATCCCAAAAGAGGTAGGTATGGAAATACCTCACCCTACCAAACTAAACTAGCAGTTGTCCTCAAATGCAAGTAAATCAATAAAACAAGTCTAAACAATAAATAGAAAGAAAGTCAAAATCCTCCTATAAGGCTACGCCTAGGTGAACTCTGCATGTCCGTGACTCCATTTGTCTGGGCATCAGTGCCCGACACTATATCATCCTTCACTCAATTGGAGCCCACCATAGAAGTGTACCTCAAAGATGCCTCCACAACTGTCTGGACCATAGATCTCTCGAGGTCCTCTAAGTCCTCATAGACCACTGCATCTCTAACACCCAGCTCCTTCTCATCAGTCTCTGCCTCAGACTCAACATTTGCATCATCCCTAGCAATATCTCCGGTCGTAGTAGCCGGAGAAATCTTAGAACGTGCCAGAAAATATGTACCCGGTACCTCTGGAAGCTCCACAGTGTCGAATAACATCGAGAGATTAGTGGATTTCAGTTCATCCACATCACGTCTCAATCCAACAATATCAGCCTTCAAGGCCGTCACATCCTCAGAAACACCCTGCCCCTGCTCACAAGCCTCTACTCTCACAGTGAGGGCATCTATTGCAAATCCATGGGCATCTATCATCTCTCTGTGCTTTCTCAACTTAGCCCTGATTCGGGCTAAGGCAGCAACAATCACCCTCTCAATCTGCCCAGACATAGCGACCTCTACCCGGGAGGCACGAACATCAGTAGAATAGGCCAGGTGGCCCATATTGTATAACATAGCTTGGGTGAACGGGAGTCCGAAAGAGGCAACAAAAACAACAATAAGAGGGGGAGCAGTAGTAAAATCAGAAGGGACAAAAGTCGAAGTGCCAGGGTACCTGTTTGCTCACTGGCTTAAGGGGGAAGGATTCCCTCTGTCGGCAACATCTCTTCATCAACTACCAGGGACGTATCCGCCAGTGCAACTCTCCTCCTATCAGCCTCATCGCTCATGTTCTCACCCTTTATCATCCAGATATCAGTAGAGGAAGTGGGAGTCACTTCCATATCCGTCTTAGCAATCAAAGGAACACGGGCCCGCCTACACATCTCTGTAATATGTACTAGGAATGGGAGAGAGGTTTGGCTCTGCTTGGACCTCATGGCATCTCTTGCTCGATGATCATATATAGATTAAGTTTCTCCCGGTCCAGGATACAACCCAAACAAGCAGCCTTCGGATGCCGGAGTATCAACTCATTTTGTGATGGCATCAATGTGTTGCTGATGAACCCGGACCAATATCTGGCATCCACGTTTAGGTCCTTCTTCTCTATACGGACACGTACCTCAATCCATCACAGTTTGATGTCAGAAATCAGTGGTGCTAAGCAACCCTTCAAGTCATCAAGGGTCTTCTTCTGTATTTTATCCACATAGTAATGGATCACATTCATCTTACAACCAAGCACCACATTAATGTCGGTGCTGCTGCATTTTACTTTTTGGTCCCACACAACCACATGATCCACTAGCTTGAACGAGCTGGCCTTCTTCTTCCCTTTAGGTACCAGCTTACCATACTCCACATAAAACTCCCAGACCCAAGTAGGAATGTAGGAGACTTGGGGCTTTGTGAAGATTTTGAACATGTGGAACTTGATAGTGTTCCACACCTTCGGGTACCGTTCTACTACTCCATTAGTAGACAATCTATATTCTTCCAATATGGTCCTCAAACCCTCGGCCTTTAGTCTATTCAATGACAAAGGTGGGGGTGTCTAAACTGGTTGCACCGGAGGAACCTGCTCAAAAATTGGAGCTGGAGGTGGAGGAGTAGGTGGTACTGGGATCCTGGCTAGATCATGCATGGACTTGGAGCGTAGTTCTGCTCTCTTAGTCAGAACAGTTGATCAAAATTTTGAAACTTTTTGGAACACTTTTTGTTACTCTGAAATCTTTTAAAATTTTGCATTTATACTCTTCCATATTTTTAAATTTTGGATCGATCGACAGTATTAGTCGAGTATCACCGACCTGGCCGGCGATGCGCCAAGTGTTCCTCTCCATCGTCGTCTTGACCTGTCTCTTCATCATTCAGACCTGGTAACTTTAGGCGATTAAAATCCTTGTCGCCGATCCATTCGGCGGTTCACCGAAGGTCCATTTCCATTGCCAAGTTGTCTTTTCCTTAGGGCAGGTACACTGTAAAGTTCGGCGGGCTGAATTGCCACTCGGTGAGTCGCTGAGTGGTCTTCGCGATTGTCAACTTTCTTTTTCTTAAGTTTTTTCGATCCTTTTTTCCTGGTATTGTCCTTGCCTTGCTTTTTTGCCTTCATAGCTGCAAATTAGCATTAAACATCAGTTTAGAGCATAAAATAGGCATAAAGGACACAAACTATGAATAATTAGCCCTAAATGAGTCGAAATCCCAGACTCATCAACACCTATTGAGTACCATGTGTGTTGGTACTCATACTACAGTTCTACAATTTTTTTTGATGTAACACCTAGCAAGATTCATCACCATTGAGCTTCACTCATTCGAGACCCTTTTGTTGTTGAGATTATGGTGAGCTCTTGGCATCTGGAGGCTTGCTGCTTTTCCTTATGTATTTATTGTCTACATATTTTGTATTTTATTAGACATTTATGTTTTGTATAACTCTAATTCCGTATTTAGATGCTCTTGTACATATAATACTAGGTTTAAGGTTTGGTTCCTTTTATACATTTCATATTCTTTGGTCCCTTTTGGGGCCTCTTTGTATATTTTATTCCATTTTGTATGTATCTATGATGGAGGTGATTTCTCAACTTTGTTCTTTTTATCTTATGTTATCATGAGTTCAGCTTATCTACTAGGGTTTATAGTAAGCACCATCAAGATGCGATTTTGGGTCTTGGCATTTATAAAAATAATCTTCCAAATGTTTATAAATGTAGAAATTATAGAAATCTATATATTATATTCATATAAAGATATAATTTTTTTTATAATAAATTGAAAAATTGCCTTACAATGATTTTAAAAATATTTTTAATTTTGTAAAACAATTATTACAACATTGTTTGAAATAGAAGAAACTTAAAAAATTAATTAGAATGTGAAGGGTCAAAATTGGGTGTAAACAAGCCTCCATTGTTTTTCTTTTAAAAACTTACATCACTAAAGTTTTGGAATTTTTGAGGCATTATGTCATAGATTTAGACTTCAATTAATGCTCCGTGCAGCACTTGACAACTTTCTCATGACTCTTTCATTATCTTTTAAGCTCAAGTAAACCTTTTCAAACTTAGATCGGTAAGAGAATGAAGAAAGATACAAGAGAGTTTGTAAGAAGCCTTTTTGCATTACTTGGAGAATGCTTTACACTTGCTTGGTTGAGTTTCAAATGAGAGACCTTCTATTTATACTACTCTACTAGGGGATTAAGTGTAAATAAAAATTACTATACAAGTCCCTACCTATTTTCAATCTAATCCCGCTACTAGAATTCTCTACAAGCCTGGAGAATTCTAAAGCCTTCCAAGAACTCTTCTTGTGTATTCTAGAGTCTTCCACAAACCTCTCCAAGACTCTAGCTCCTTCCCCATTAGTCTAGCTCACTTATGCTTTAATTTTATGCCTAAGTGGTATGATAAAGTGGTGGTTCATGACACTCTCCCCACCTGATGCTGCTACGACCGCGACACATCACTGCTACATAGAAAACCAAGTCTTGTCTTCACCATGAGAAACTACGCACACGAGAATTGATGGTGCGTTGACTGTCTTGTGGTGGGTGTTACATGGACTGTAACCCAATCCTAACTTTGTTTCTGCGGTCTTGGTCATGATGTTAGCCTCCGCACCTATGTCGATCATAGCATGAATGGGTAGTACATCGATCGTAATGTCTACATATTGTGCATTGTATTATTTTAGCCTCTCTCGCTGCTTTGCTGTAGCTCCACATAGTCCAATCAAGTCCAACTGCGTCATATCTGAACCTTTCCTTATCTCTTGTCCATCTTTCTCCTTCAATTCCCATAATATGGTACCAAGGTTCCTTAGTTCAGAGAATTTTGCATAGCCATGCGGCCCACCGCATATGTAGCAACTATTTCTCTTTGTAGCCTCTGCCTTCTTCTCTGTATCGCTTTGATGTCCAGACTTCTTGCCATTAGACTTATAAGTGTCATGATTCGTGGGATGTGGTTGCTGCTTCTTGATTTTGCCACGATATCTCTACCCTTGGTCATGACTACCTCTCATCTCCTCTCTTCTGGCTCAGTCAGGGTTTTTCATGCCTAAAGTCTGTCAAATCTTTGTCCTGCATCATACCTTCATCAATAGTCTTGACCTGTCGACATTCAAACTCCTTCATGGCCTAATTTTTCAGCCCATCCATGAAGTGGAAGAACATATCTTCATCTATGAGGGTTAGAATCTGGAGCCTAAGGGTGGTGAACTTTTTCATGGATTCTGTGTGCTGCCTATCTACTTCAGCTCCCTAAACTTACGCTTCACCTCATAAATGATGTTGTTAGGAAAGAAAGCCTTCTTGAACTCCACTCGGAATTTCTCCCATGTGTTGATGGTGCAAAGCCCCTTCCCTATTTTTGACTCCTTTCACCTCCACCACAATATGGTCATCTCTAAGAGGTACAACACTGCAGTGTTGATCTTTCTCCTATCACTCTTCAACCTGTTGCATTTAAATTAATTCTCCAAATGCCACATGGAGTTCTCAACCTCTTGTGCGTAACAAACGCCTTTGAATATTGGTGGTTTGGGAGCCTAAATATTGGCATCCCTATCTCCATTGGATATCGCAGATCCTCAAATTTCCATCTTAGCCTTCGTTGTTTCAATTGTGCTTAATGTCTTCATGAGCCGACACTCCAATGAACTGATGATTTCCTTCATCCCATACTCTACATGCTTACACACCTCTATCTTTTTGTGGATGTTGTCATTCTCTTTAAGGTGTAGTCCTCGAGAGTCTTAAACTTGCCATCAACCTTGTTCAAGCGCTTGCCTAAGATCTACACAACATGTCTCACCGTGTCAACCCTCACGATCCTCTCTACTCCAGGAATGACGTTAATGGGCTCCTCACCATGTTCCTCATTACTCGCTTCAGTGATAGAAAGTGGGTGAGATGTTAGAGCTTTACTTGGTGTAGGGTCGAGTAATAATTAATCATTACTCTTAAGGTGCTTCTTTCCACCATCCGACCTGACAATGGTGGTTCTAGCAACATTGATGTTTCCCTCGTTAGCCATTCCCATAGAAATAATCTGGCTCTGATACCACTTTATAAAGGACTCAGACTTCAGCTAACGCTCCGTGTGACACCTGACAACTTAGTGATGAATCCTTTACTATCTTATAAGCTCAAAAAGTCTTTCCAAACATAGATCAGTAAGACAATGAAGAAAGAAACAAGAGAGTTTTTAATACGACTTTTTGTATTGCTTGGAGAATACTTTACACTTGCTTGGCTGAGTTTCAAATGAGAGCCCTTCTATTTATATTACTCTTCTAAGGGCTAAAGTATAAACAAAAATTACTATACAAGTCCCTCTATACTTACAATTTAGTCCCTCTATAATTCTCTACAAGCTTAGAGAATTCTAAAACCTTCCAAGAATTCTTCTTGAGTATTCTATAGTTTTCCAAAAACCTCTCCAAGAATCTAGCTCCTTTCCTCTTAGACTAGATGACTTATGCTTTGATTTTATGCTTAAGTGGGATGACAAAGTGGCAGGTCATGACAATTAGCTAAAACTTCATTAAAGTTTGTGACAACTTCCTATCTGATATGGTCGTGTTGCACCTTTTTTTTATTTATTGAAATACCCATAGAGTCAAAATTTGATTAGCACAACAAAAAACTATACAAAGGATCGGCCCAAAAGCCAAAGCCCAATAAAAATGAGAAAAAATAAAAAGTAAGAAAATCAAATAGAGAAACAAAACAAGAAACACAAACCTAAAATTGAAGTCAGAGAGACACTAGATGCTTCTAGTGAAAACTCCGACAATCAAAGTATCAAAGAAGCTGGCGGAGATATCAGTGAGTTTAAAGCTTCCACGATGAATCCATAAGACCAAACCAATAAAGCTTAGCCTTTACACTTGTTAAAGAGAAATCAATGCATGTTAACCATGTCAAATTAACTCCCCTAGGTAATTTTATCATCAATAACTAGTTTTGCTTTCTTGGATCTATCCTTTAATGGGTTGTATCTCACAAGATTGATTAATTCCCCCATCTATGTTTAAATCCTTAAAAGTCTAATTCATCATTTTTTACAGGAGGTGATTTGAGGAAATTTAGATCTAAATTAGAAGAAAGAATCTGCACTTTTTCTATAGCTTACCCTTGATAATTGTTTTTTTTCAAGAAGCTTATTTTAATGACCTGTCCTATCTTTATGAGTAAAAAAAGAAAAAATAATCGATTTGGGATGCTATAGCCGGATCAGGGATTCGATTGGACCGCTATAGCGCGATAAGACATTGTAAATGTAGAAAACCCCCTAAAATCACCCATAATCACCCAAGAAAGTTTTGAAGAAGAAAAGAGTGACCTAGGGAAATTTTTAGTAGGTTTTGATAAGGAGTCTTCGTAAAAGTGAGCAATATGATATCCTACTTTTGTAGTTTGCTTATTTGTCCTTAGAAAAAATATGTGTGGCCCTATGGAAGGGTTTGAATTCATTCTAAGGTGAAGAAAATCTAGGTTTATAAGGAATTTAGGGTGGAAGACCTTCGGTTGTTCATAAAAGAGGCAATTCTTGATTTTATTTATCATAATGTGTTAGAGTAATCATGAGATTGGTAATCCTTGATAAATTAATAGCGGGGAAATCATGAGGTTTGCATAGAGTTTTGGATTATAGTATAGTTTGGAAATATTTGGGCCATTTGTGCTTGATTTGGTATTGTATTATTATTTTAGACCAAGAACAAGCTAAAAGCCTCACAAAAGGAGTCAAAGTTTGCGATCAGATTCAGCAGTTTCTTGGTTCTCAGGTAGGCTCATTTTTCTTAATTGACTAGTTAGACTTGTATTCTATTTCATATTATTTTTGTAGATGGATGAGAGGTTTCATGCATATACCTTTGTTCATGGAGTCTGGAAGGCTAAGGTTATTGTTATTATTGTTAAAGTGGGGAAAAATAATGAATAAGGGGTAGGTTTTATAGTTCTTGATTGTTAAACTTGAATTTTCTTTTTGGGGTGGTTTGGTGGTGATTTTAAGGTTAAGTATTATGAAATTGCTGAGTTATAGCCATTTATGGGACTTGTGATATTCAAGGGGAACTGATGGGACTAGGGAGGTATTTTTTTGTTAATGAATGTGTAGTAATAATGGGGTCCAATATTGGGCTATTGATATATAGGTGTATTTATGTATGTGTGTGTTCATATTGACTGTTCCATGTGATATGTTTGTGTAATGCATGTTCAGGAAATAAAGGGTGAATGTGAAATGACTTCATGTTTATAATCTCATGCAATGAACCTGTTTAATTTACTCATGACTTCAAGTGTGGTTGTTCATTGTGATTTTGATTGTGCATGTTGTTTGTGATTGGTGGTTTTCTCAGGTACCACACTAGTAGATAATAATAATGGTTGACTCGGGTACCACACTAAGAAAAAATACTAATGGTTGGCTCGGATACCGCGCCTGATATGTACTAACAATGGTTGACTTGGATACTACACCGATAGACTAACACTTTGTGTATGGGTCTCATGAGAGAACTTGGTTGGATTATTCTATTATATTTGTCACGTGTTGGTCCACGAAAGGCTGGGTTTGTGTTTAAATGTTGGGATGGTTCTTATGTAGATCATATTTTCATGTCAAAAACTACAAATGATATTTTATGAACACTTGAGTGGTCCACGTTACTTGAAAGGTAAGTTGGACTCATTATGGATTTATGTGTGATCATGTGGGATCTTAAGTTTGGGGTTAATGGTTATCCTATCTAGGTGTTAGAGTAGGTGCATGTATGACAGGTGGATTGGATCGTGACAATTTGGTATCAGAGCCCACATATGTGATCATGTGGGACGTTAAGTTTGGGGTTAAGGGATCATGACAATTTGTTATTAGAGTTCATGTTGGATCATCAGTCTATAAATCATTTTAGAAACTTGTATCACTTCTTCACTCATTTTGTGTGGTATGTCTCTTGTCATATGAGTTTAGTCCAATTGTATATCCGGATTCCTATTAGTTTCTCGACGAGGTAAACTAGATTCCATTGTTACAAATAAAGGGACTCAAGCAAGGAAATATTAGAACAGGAAAAGTTCCAATTGGTATCTGGCTTTAAGAGTTACATGAATGCTTGGATGGTCAGTTTGTGGACATTAATGATATGAATAAGAGGTAATGAACTTGACTTTCCATAACAATATAACTTAATGATTGTTACTTTTGTGCATTGTATTGCCTGAATGTCTGCATATGTGGGAAGTGTAATTGCTTGTATTTGTATGATATTATCAACAAGAAAAGTACTTAAATTGATTATGTGTGATGAATTAATGATAAATTTCTATATGATTTACTAAACATGTTTTGCTATAGTCCAATCCTATAATCTAATGGTTATTTTATTGATTGGAAGTGTCGTGTTAAACTGGCATGGACTTATCATTGGTATAGATGGTAAGGGAAAAGGATAAATTGTGACAGTGGGGAAACTCTCATTTTGGAACAGTTGGAATTGGTTGGGAACCATCGAGAGGGTGGTGTTAGGTTCCTAATTATATGTTGCTGGATATGATCTTGGGGTTTGTGTTGACTCTATGATGCACATATTTGGGATACATATGTCTCAGATTGATCTTGGGATTATATTATTCATAGTTATGTGTTTCAAGAGTTGGTAGGGAAAAGGAAATGGAAGACATTTCTTATTTTATAAAATTTCTGGGTTGAACTCGTCAAGGCTTCTATAGCGCGAATGGGCCACTATAGTGGGAGTTTTTCTACTATGGAAGTAGCCGTGATAGTGGTGTGTCAGTCTTTATAGTGGACAGGGTGAGGTAGAATCTAAACTCTGTTTCCTCTATTTTTGCATTCCATTTCCAAAAAATTAAAATCTCCAATTTCAGTTCATATCAGTGTGAAATAACATAAATGCATTCGAAACAATGTGGTGTTCGGAGAGGACCGAGATTCCACCCTTGATGCATGTGGGCTGCTTAGTCTTAGTTGGTGGGTTTGCGTTCCTCAGGTTGATGATTTAATTAAAAACGTATTGGTAGAATATCATGATTCATGGGTTTTGATTCATCCGGGTCTAACCAAGATGTTTCAGAATTTGAAGCAACTCTATGTTGGCCTGGATTGAAGAGGAACATAGTGGAGTAAGTGTCCAAGTGTTAGAATTGTCCGCAAGCGGAATATGAGACTAAAGGCCTACATAGTTTTCTTCAAGGGATGCCCATTCTTGAATGAAAGCGGAAAATAATAGCCATGGACTTCGTGGTGGGTCTTCCTAAGGCTTTGGAGAAGTATAATTCAATTTGCACCATTGGGATCATTTCTTACCATTGTGCGAGTTCTCATACAAAAATACTTATCATTTCAGTATAAATATGACATTCTTTGAGACGCTTTATGTGAGGGCATATAGATTTATTAGTGGGTCATTCGAAGCATGTGAGGTGAAGCCTCTATGCATTGACTTGGTAAAGGAAGTGTAGAACAAGGTGGGAGGTAGCGAAACCAAGCTGTTGGTAGCTCAAAGTAGAAACAAAGAGTATGCAGATTGCAATGTATGGGATATGGCATTCCAAGTTGGTGACCAAGTTTTATTGAAGGTGTCACCAAAGAAAGGTGTGATGAGTATCTGTAAGAAGGGTAAGCGTAGCCCTCGACATATTAGGCTATTTGAGATTCTTGACAATATAAGGCCAGTTGTGTATAGGTTAGCCTTTCCACCAAGTTATTCATATTCCATTCAGTGTTCCATGCATCCATGCTGAAAAAGGTACCATGGGATAGGGAGTACATTACCAAGTGAGACTGAATAATGCTATACAAGGATCTACAATTTGAAGAAGAGTGAGTTGCTATGGTTTATTATGATGTCTAAAAGTTGAGAATAGAGGAGATGAGATTGGTAAATGCTTGATAGAAGCATCATATAGTTGAGTAAGCTACTTGAGAAATCGAGGAGGACATAGGGGACAAACATCCTCATTTGTTTGAGGAGTCAGGTACTACTTTCTTCTTACTTAGCCCAGTTGTTTCTTGTGTGATCGCTCGAGAACCAGTGATGAGTAAATTAGTTTCTATTATAACAACCCATCATGTCATTACGAGTAAGAAAAATAGTCGGTCCAAGTTGCTATAGTGTGTTAAGTTGTTGTAAATGTAGGAAAATCCCCTAAATTGCCCATATTCACCCAAGAACGTTTTGGATAAGAAAAAGGGTGATCTAAGGCAAATTTAACAGCTTTTCATGAGGAATTTTTGTAAAGGTAAGAAATCTTATACCCTACCTTTGTAGTTAAAGTTTTAGGCCTTAAAGATAAGCTAAAAACTGCAAAAAAGGAGACAAAGTTCGCGATCAAATTTCTGCAGCATTTGCTTCTCCCCAAGTAGGCTAGGTTTTCCTAACTGAATAGTAATTAAACCTATATTCTATTTCATAATATTCTTGTAGATGGACGGGAGATTTCATGCATAGTCTTTCAGGCACGAATTCTGAATGGCTAAAGGTTGTAGTTATTGCTATTAAGGTGAGAAAAGATAATGACTAAGGGTTAGGTTTTCTAGTTCTTGATTGTTAACCTTGAGTTTTCTTGTTGGGGTGGTTTGGTGATGATCTTAGGTTAAGTGTTATAAAATTTCTAGTTATAGCCATTTCTAAGACTTGTGTAATTAAGGGGAACTACATAAACGGGAAGAGGTTAATTCATGAGACTATAGAGGCTTTTTCCCAAGGAACAAATTTGTACTCATAATGGGTCTTGTATTGGGCTATTGATATATAGGTGTATATAAGTATTTGTGTGTTCATATTGACTAATCCATGTGAAATGCGCGTGTAATTTATGTTTAGGAAATAAATGTTGAATCTGAATTCACTTCATATTGATAATCTCATAGAATAAACCGTTTTAATTTACTTGTGGCTTCCAATGGGGTTGTTCACTCTGATTATGATTGTGCATGTTATTTGTCATTGTTGGTTGACTCGGGTACCACGCCAGTATGAAATTGTCACGATCCAAAGTATACCTTAGACGTGACATGACATATAAGACCCCGAGAGGCCCTACACAAGCCACTTGACATACATCCAATACAATAAAATATACAATAAGAGAGTCTAATTAGGACGTCTCATATCATGAAAAAGAGTTTTATCAAAAATGTGGAATCATAACTATGTCTTGACAAGCCATTCTAAACAACATAAGAGTGGTTGGGTTATAACCCATACAAAGCGTACAAAGTCCGAAAACTAAATACATAAAAAAATGTAGCATAGGTAAAATAGCCCTCGGAATATGAGGACTCACTAATCTTCATAGGAAAGCAAACTACCTGCCACGAACGAGAGGAGAAAGAGCGTCAAGCCCTACATTATGAGACAATGTAGGCACAAGTATGCATTAGTACACATAATGTACTAAGTATGAGGAAAATATGCATAAACGTAGATATGATATCATAATAGGCTTAAAACATGTAATGCATGACCAATTCGGACATTTAAAACCTTAAAAGCATGATCTCAAGAAAACATGAAACAAGGCCAATGCATTAGTACAAGGACATAACATAAATCTTTAAGGGAAATCATAGTTCTTTTGTGGGATATTAGCTTTAACCAACAATAGACCATGTGAGCTATAATATGTAATTCGATGTAACTCCCACACTGAAAAGGAGATCTAATTACCAAGGTAGAACGATGTATCATATCATCAAGGCTATGTGGATCCACTAGCTAGGTTATACAAGACAATCCTACAGAGACATGTAGTTTGGGACTAGAGAGTGCTACTAGAGACTACCATATTTGAGCTTCCACCTCAAAGTCCTCGATGTGCTAAGTTAAATCCCAATGGAATTAGATAAAGTCAGTTATCAAAGCATAAGATTAGGAAGGGAATATTAACAATACCAATCCAAATAATAAAGTCGTATAAGAGTAGCTTCTTTCAAAACCATGATTTCATAACTTTATTCATATAAAGACTTACCTTCTTAAGCATAAAAAATCATGATTTCCTTTCAAATTGTGAGAAAAACTTTCACAAATCATAAATACTTAACTTAAAAGCATCCTTAAATCATAACTTCATCCTTTCATAAAATATGCACAAAATCTCATATCAATTCATGATCATTGTTCATAGTTCATAGGTAAAATTCAAAGCATAAAGCATGGTTCCATATGAAATAAATTATAAATCCTCTAATTAGGTTAAATCATGCAAACTAAGATAGAACAAAATCAATTGAATCATACTAAAAAGGATCCATGAAGATTTACATAAAACCCTAATTGAAGTGGAGATTGAAGTTCTTTTAGGACCCAATGGATGAAAGGAATCCATTGGTGATTTCCTACAAACTTGATAATCAAAGCCCAAAAACCAATGAATATTGAGGCCTTGAATCCTTTGAAACTCTAGTTCTTCACCTTGAAGGTTAACAGAGAATTAGGGAATTTTAAGTGAATGGAAGAAATTAGGCTTAGTTTGTAAGAGTAAAAAAGATGTACGGAAGTTATAGGTCCAAAAAAAATAGTTTAGGTTTCTGTGGGTAGGAAAGGACCAAAACACCCTCAATTTAAAAACTACCAAAGTTACCTATGGTTTCGACATATGGTCCGTAGACCTTTATACGGCCCATACTAGTCAATCACAGAATCACTTACTAGGGCCTAAAATCTTGGAAATTCCTATGAGTCAGTCCTACGAACTGTGTCTACAGTCCGTAGACCTTATCTGTAGTCCTCAGCTTTGAGTCCAAAATTTTACCAATTCAGAATCAACTCTACGGGCACTTACTATGACCTGTAATTCATCCTACGACCCATTCTACTCAATTGTAGACCCAACTTTGAAAACTCAAATTTTCCTAAATCTCAACTTAGTTCCTACGAATGCTATGTATGACTCATAGATGCTCCTACGAACTGTAGATGGGTATCATGGGTTTGAAGAATTAGCCAAACAAATTAAAATTTTCCTTTCCAATTTAACTTTCCAACTTCGGTGTTATAGGAATATTAATGATTTTCTTGAGTACCATATCGATACTTAATACTAATGGTTGGCTCAAATGCCACAACTAGTATGTACTAACAATGGTTTGCTCGGATACCATGTCAGTACACTAACAATTTATGTGTGGGTTCTATGAGAGAACTGATTTTATTTATTATGTTATATTTGTGACATGTTAGTCCATGAGTGGCCGAGTCTGTGTTTAAATATTGGGATGGTTCTTGTGTAGACCATATTTACATGTTAAATACTTTGGATGATTTTTAGGGATCCTTGAGTGGTCCTGGTTACTTGAAAGGTGAGATGGACTCAGATATGAATTTGTGTGTGATCATGTGGGACATGCTCCATTTGAAGGTTAAGTTTGGGGTTGAGTATTTTCCTATATAAATATTAGAATAGGTGCCCGCACCGGTTTGGTGGGTTGGGTCGTTACACTAATAAAAATAAATTCTAGAAACTAGAACAATAGTAATATCTAACTAAGTTACTGTTTAAATTTTAGAGAGAATTAGTTGTTAAGAACACATTGACCCTCTCCATTATGCTCCCCTGATAGAATGAATCTCAAAGAGACTAATGCCACAAACAATGGGAAGAAAGTAAAGATGTACGATAAATGAGTAAATATTAGCTAAATAACCCTAAAACAACAAATAAAATCACATAGTTCCATGTTAAAACAATATAATGTCAATCACTTAAATACTAAGTAGTAGTCAATTATTATTGTTCACCTTAATCTCTTACCTAGTGGCATATTTAACAGTTTATATGGACTAACTTTAGGTTCGTCATTTATTGATTAACTATTTTCCAGCTCTCCATGATGCAACCTATGTGATAAATGAAAATTGATATAGAGTTATATGTTTTTTATTTGACTAAGTCTTAAATGAGGCAAACTCATTTTAAACATGTTCATGGTTCTCTTTGCTAGAAGTGGAATATCTTAAAAATTCTCTATCATGTATATACCTGTAAAATGAACATATAAGTTGTCAAAGAAATTAGTCAATGTGTTGCCTTCCCTATTTGTTACTACTTCAATAATAAGATTTTTGAAATCAATAATTCTCTTCCTTTCACCCCTAAAATAATTCTCTCACTATTTTTGACACAAATAGCAGTAGCACTAGGACCAGGGTTTCCCTTAGATGCATTATCTGTGTTGCATATAAACCATCCAACAGAAGATGGATTCCTCTCACAGTCATATGTCCTTAACTTGACTTTCATTCTTCCGAAAAGCGTAACATATGAGGCCATTTCATAGATAAAATTTACAATAAAGGAAATTTTAAGAAGATAAAGTTATGATTGGAATCACTTATCTCATGAATTACCTTCTCATAAGGGAACTATCCACCATGAAGATTAGTGTTTCTTCTCTTCCATATAAACCATAATATCATAACAGGTACTATAAACATAACAATCCTAACCTTTAGGCAGATTCTTTGTTGTTCTAAAAGAATCTGACAAAAATCTTGTGTAACATTTTTATTACACATTTGGGAGGGACAATTACTAAATAATATGGAAAGGAATACTTTATAGTACACTACAAATTAATGTATCCTTACCACTATAGCCAATCAAACTATCCTCACAATTGTGTACTAGTGTTCTGATGCATATACCAAGCACACATATCTTCAATAAAAAATATTGATTGTAACTACTAGCCTCAATTTTGACATTCTTGAACCGTCAAAAGGGACCTCGATTTAAAAACTATCGAAGTTACCTACCGAAGATGCCGATGTTAACGTTCCAATTTTAGATATTGTTCCTACAGAGAAAATTGATAGAAACATCATCGAAGAATCATTGTTAACGTTCCGATTTTAGATCTTATTCCTACAGAGGAAACTGAGATAGGCATGATCGAAGATGACACTGGAGTTTCAGGAGGATGTTGGATCCAACTCGCAATCGATGTATATATATATATATTCATGACTATCAGAACAGACAGAGATCGAGATATATAGTATCAGAACAGATAGAGATCGAGATCATGTAAATATATATCCCTATGAATAACTCGGTATCTAGGAGAATGAATCACAACGCGAGTGTAGTTCTCATAATTTTGAACATCTTCAAGTGAAATGTAGGCGGCAAAACTATGATTGATGCACTTAGCAAAGGGATTTAAATTCATAACTAGTAAGGGTTTGGAGGAAGCCAAAAGACAAGGATGCAGAGAATTAATAATGCCATGAGTCAAGCTTGTAGTAACATTTGATCTTGTAGCATCAACAACTTCTTTCTCAATTACGACACGTGATCGTGCCCTAAATCCATCTAGGCTCCCTTTTCTCCCCACATTCACTGTAGTATCAATGAATCTTTTTATAGTTGCTGCCTTTTACTCAGCTGAATTTTCCATAAAGATGTATGAGAGTCCAACCTTAGACCATCTGTCACACAAACTTCATACATACAAGTTTAATTATGATCATCATAATTATAGATACATATAGATAATTAAGCTAATAATCCATGAAGAAAAAACATGAGTTTTTGTTGTGTTTGGTATGAAGGAAAATGTTTCCTAGAAAAATTATATCAGTGTAGAGAGTGGAAGGAAAGGTGTGGGGTGATGGAGATGGAAGCTACGGGGGTGCTAGAGGGTGAAGGTAAGGTGTAGGGTGGTAGGGATCGATGGTCGGATGTGTGGGAGGGTAGGAAAAAGATAATAAACGCCAGTTATGAGGATTTGTTTTATTAGCAAATAAGTCATTTTTTTCAATTTGAAAAAAAAGAGTTTATCAAAAGTTTTGAGTAACACAAAAATTGAAAAATATTTTCATTCGTATCAACCGCACCCTTGAAACCATGTTTAAGTTTGAAAAAATAGTTCCCTCCAACCATTTTGGATCCATTTTTTCCCATTAAATCATAATGAAACCAAATTCTTGACTCATATTTCCTCCGAACATACCCCACACCCTAATATTTCTCTCTATTCAATTCTCCTTTGCCGAAAAAATATGTCCTCACTTTTACGATTTGAAATCTCAAGTCATGATGACACCTACAACATTCCACCAGTGGGTAAGTCAACCATATCCTAGAATGTATAAACCTTGAATTCTTATCCCTTAGGAATGTCTAAATTTCTATTCCCCCAAATTGATTGACAACCAAATTTTTCTGAGATTTTGAAATCTATATAAATCCATCAAGTCTCCACTGTTTTAAATTGGGGAAGGGACACCCAAAAGGCTAGAATTTCCTTTACTTGACTAGGTTTTAGACACTTTCTCCTCAGCCTAATAGTTGTGAAAATTATTAACTGTTAAGCATTTTTCTTTTCTTTGTTATTTTTGAGTTGAAGCTCAGAGGTGGAATTGTTTATGGTTTTCTGAATAATCTGTGTTTTCAAAGTAATTTTTTTTATTTAAGCAGACGAGCGTAAACCAAGTTTCTGGCTCCTAAGATCATTAAATAATTTAGTATTCTACTTTGTCTTTTCGTCTTAAACATTGTTTTTAGACTTGAAATATGTTATGATTTATGGTTAGTTTTAGTGTTTAACAAAGGAGAATAAGAATTGATTGAAAAGAAAAAGGAAAAGTGATTTCTATTGATAAATGAGATTGAATAAATATGTGACGCCCCGAGCCTACACCCTGGGCGGGACTGACACTCGAAGACCATTGCTGGCCCCAAGCGAACCCTTGGCCTGACTTACTTAACTCAGTGGAAGACTTAAACTCAGCAAAGATAAGTTCATATAATAAACTAGAATGTAATAAAGGAACATTCAACTGGCCATTTAGGCAAACTCAAGTCTCAACATGGAATAATGACAATGAAAAGACTAAAGAACTAACATCTGACTGTCTATGAAGCCTCTAATAACAACTGAGATGGATGTTGGGACAAACCCAACAACATCATAATGAACTAACTAGAAACAATGAAATGGATCCTTCGTAATTCAAGGAGGCTCACCAACAGACTCTGAACTTCTCACTGGATCAACGATGCGCCGAAATGCCGATCCTAGTTACCTGCGTCTGTATCATAAGACGATGCAGGCCAACTGACATCACTACATTGAATGTACGAGTATAAGAGTTGGAATGCTAAACATAACATAGGCTTGAAAAGGATCTGAAAGAAATACTTACCTTGGCTCTTCTCAACTCATCAATACTTAACTGAACTCATTTCATTATAAAGCAGTTTAAAACAAGTGCAATATAAAGAAAAAGAAAACTGTTTAAAACATGATGTCAACTCATAATCATAAAATCATAAAAGACATATCATGATCCTGCTCAAAGTCTACTTGTGCAATGCATGAATGAAGTCCCATACCCCCATCCATACTGACCAGAATCCCTTGAGGAACCATGCAATTATTGTTGTGGGAGTTTCTCTAATCGACAACTATCACTTAAGAACTATAGTGATGATACAACGTTATTAGCCACACGTTGCCCGGGCCATCCTATACCTTGTCGTGGTATAGGAGCTGAGCTACTAAGTGGATCAACTAGTCTATGCGAAAAGGATTCATATAAAAAGTATGACCCTTTTCTACCCTAATGGCTACATGGTTTATGGAGACTTGAGTTAATGTGAACTCGCATCCCTATATCGGGGCTCAATACTACTCCAAAAAATATAATATTAGCTCTTATGATTTAAAACATACTTCTTCTGTGATTTGAAATTAGTGCTCAAAAATTAGCTCAAAGGTTATCTTGGAAATCTCAATTTCCCTGCTTACTTCATTTAGAAAGCTATTACTTTTTTCTGAAAACTAGCACGAACGCCCTTTGGAAATCTCAGTTTCTGTTCTTATTTAAATGTGAAAAACATTTTAAATCTCTTTGGGAAATACTTAGTCCCCATATGTTTCTTTGAAGAAAAGAACTTCAACTTTACTATTTACTGAACTCAAAACTTAAGTCTTAAAACAAAGTTAATACATTTGTGTAAGACTTTTTGAAAACTTTAAGAACTTATCTTAACTTGACTCTTGACTTCTCTTGATTTTGATCTTAACTGATCTTGACTTGACTCTTAACTGATCTTTGAATTGAATTATGGATTCGAGGATTAAGATTTGTGATTGGAAAGATCTCAAGATGTTTAGGAATCACTTTGAATAGCTAAACTTGAGAAAAGTTACGAAATCACCGTCTTGGAACAAGTCCGCGACGCGGACACGTTTCTAAATAAATGCTCGAGAAATTAATTTTTGAGACAGAGGAGTCCGTGTCTTAACCGCGACATGGAGACAATTTTTCTTCACTAGTGGAGCAAGTTCGCGACGCGGACTTGCGCTCCAGAACCTTCTTGACTTTTCCTTCTTCGTATCCAGCCCTAAATAGCCTAAACTTGATTATAGAACTCAAATTCATTTTAGATCCCGATACCCATCATATGTATTCAAGAACCTAACTCAATACAACCCAAAAACTCAACGTAAAGATCTCAGAAACTCCTAAATTCATCCCAATTCAAGAACAACATTCAAATTCAAGAATACATGTCAAGAACATCAACTTTCAAACTCTTTTTAGGAAGAATTTCGCTGAAATAAACATGTTTGGCGCGTGGGTGAATGAACCCAATGCTAGGAGAGACTCACATATCTTGTAGGATCAATTCCTTGGCGAATCCACAACCAAAATCGATCGTTCTTGGAGAATCTTGCTTTTGTTCTTCTCCTTTCTCTTGCGTTGTTTCTCCAAAAACCCTAACTCTAATTTTCAGAAGCGTAAACTGCACTAACTGAGTCTTAACCCCAATTATCTTACTACAAATGGATTTAATCAATAGGGCAGTGAAACGACTAAAATACCCCTTAAAAATCCGGATTGGACATTTCCTTAATCCAACAACCCTACTTCCAAAGGGTAAAACTTACTCATACAAACTCGGAATCACGCAAACTCAGCGGCGTTGACAATATTATTCCACGAGCTTTCTAATTATATATGAAAGTACAACTAACTCATCCTGAGCTAGGAGTTATGACCGTTTGAAGTTGACCAAAAACTCACTTTAACACCTTTACCAAATTTCCAGATTTTTAAATTCTTCCCAAAAATGAGTATTTCCAGATTTTAAACTTCCTTCTAGTTCTTTCTAGTTGCGAGATGTTACAAAATACATCGCAGCTTAACTAAGATGATGTAAAGTAATGCTAAAAAATATGCTAAAATTAAGTTACTGTTTGCTGAAATTGAGGAACTAATACTTAAAGTAACTAACAAAGTTTTAAACAAACTAGGAAACAAAAATAGCTAAAAAATAAAGTTATTGTTTGCTGAAATTGAGGAACTAATACTTAACAATAACTAACAGATTTTTAAACAAACTAGGAAACAAAAAATAGCTAAAATATAGTAATTTATTCTGGTGTGTATTTCCTAAATTTTCTTATTCCCTACGTCATCTTCTAGCTTGAATTTACGTCTAGAAGACAAATGTAACACTCCTCATGGCTCAAGAATTGCATAGTCCAAGTGTAACACCTCGAACTTCCATCAATTTTAGTTTTGGGTCAAGTTCAAACAATCATATCTTTTAGAACATAAAGAGTTAGGTGAACCATGAGCTATAAAACTGAAGCCCTTTGAGTCCTCTTTTCAATACCACCAAGTTTACTAAATTTCGAGCTCCGAATAAAAAGTTATGACTGTTTGAGTGAAGCCTCTCTAGTTAAGACATTTCATCCGTTTGAGAAAAGGGTATTTTGGTCTTTTCCTTAACCCACTAGGCTTGACCACATTTTCTCACCCAATTTAAGGGTCTAATCAGACTCTACATTATTTTTTCACATTCCTAAACACTTGGAATTTTAGGGCGAAGTTTCAAGAAGAGGAAAAGATAGGTTTTAACCGTTCATTCACGGTTGAGAAATTTTGCCAAGAACAATCATTTTTTCTAGGGTATGTGATGTTTCTCATAGTATTTGTCACTCCCCGAGCCTACACCTTGGACATAGCCAGCCCTTGAGAACCATCGCTATTCTGTAAGCAAACCCTAGCCAACCCTTGGCCTGGCTCACTACCCAGTGGAAGACTTACTCATCAAAAGAAGAACTTCAATTGCAAAGATTTAACTCATAAGGTATCAACAACAACCCAAAGTATGTCTTGAAATACTAAAAGCAACTCAAAATCTCAAAACATCACAAAGGAAATAGTGAAAGATTCCTCAACTAGTACTGTCTATGAAGCCTCTAAATATTATGATAGATGTCGAGATAAGACCCACAACATCTTAACCAAACTGAAATACAAATGTGGAACCTACCATAAAGCAAGGAGGCTCACCAAAGCTAATTGGAATACAAAGGTATCAACGAAGCGCCTGCTGATGATCCTGAACACCTGTGAAATGACCCAAAAAGTTCTTAAAAATGTGCTTCAGAAGTTACCGGAACCTTGTTTAGCTATTTATAAAAAAATCCATTTTGTTTTTCAAAAATCCGACTTCATATTCTTGTTTAGGGGGTCAAATTGAGTGGGTAATGGGTCTAACCCAAATTTTAGAGCAACCGTATCAAAATCCGAAATTTCCAAGTGAAGCCTTTTCGAGGGTCTACTTTGGAGGGTCATATCTCCTAG
>JAJOOS010016717.1:0-12499 GCA_029582725.1 Solanum chiquidenum
AAAAGAGAAAATTTTGGATTTTCATCCAAAAACGTTAAGGTAATTATTCTCATTCTTTTTATTAAATTTTTATGCGATTATGGACATATTTTTAGGGTAGAAATCAGTAGAATTTTTGTAGAATTAAGAAAATATAGTCATAGGGTTCTTAGAACAAAATCTTGATTTAGGGGTCGAATAACGATTTGTTTTAGTAGAAATTAGGCATGTGAGTTTGCTTTATTATGGGTGAACATAACCTGAAAGAAAATTTAATATATAAATTTGGGGCTTAGGATGACTTTTTGACCTGATTTTTGAGCTGAAACTAAATATAGCAATATGAGTGTCATTAGATTCGTATTATTATGCGCATTATATATTTTAACAGATTTTTGACCATTCGTAAGGGTTATAGAAGGGCAAATTCATAATTTGACGTTTGAGCTTTGGTTTGAGGCAAGTAGAGATTTCTTACTTTTTTCAAGTGTTGGTTTTAATGTATTAAATAAATATAAGAGTAATGGGCAGTAAGGAGTTTCCATATAAATGAGATAACGAGTATTTCTGCAGGTACCGATGTCATAATATGGGGAAATTTACGTGAAACTGATCATTGGTGGATAGAATTCCACAAGTTAAGATATGATTGAATTGTTGAGACTTGTGAGTTATGTAAACTTGATTTTGATTGTTGATCCTTAGTTATAGGGTCGATTGATAAACTCATGCTATATATTTCTTCATACATATTCATATCACTCTTATTGTTGCATGATAACTATTGGTTGATATTTCTCGTTGAATTATTTTTGAGATTTTTATTCTTATTATGACGATGGGAAGTTGTTCCAGCAAGTCACATCATGCAAAGCCGACAAGAAATAGTTCCGATGAGTGGTATTGTACCGATGGAAAATAGTTCTGGTGAGTATTATTGTGCCGATGAGAAATGGTTCAGACGAGTGATATTATGCCGATGAGAAGTGGTTTCGGCTAGTGTTATCATGCCGATGGAAAATGAATATGGCAGGTATATGGACCTTATGAGTCCCCTTGGGTCCCGATTACCTAACAGAGGAAGCGGGTGTATATCAGTTTTTTGCCAGTGTATTGCATTACATTTTATTTACAGTGCATTTTTACATTAATTTGGAGTTGAGTTATTGAGATGGCTCTGGAATTGATTTCACTTGATACATCTGAGACACATTATGATATTATCAGTTGTGTAATTGATTTAATTAATTTAGAAAAATACATGTTTTTAATTATTATGTTGAGGTGATTTTATGACCCAATTATATAAATAAAATTTTAGGATTATCTCTTTATTGCTTCTGGGAAGAGTTAGTAATCAAAGCTTGTTGAGTACACCTGTTTTCCGTACTCACTCTATACTTTCTGCACTTTTTTCCGTGCAGGAATTGAGTCAGGTACTAACGGTACTTGGTTTGCTTCTTGTGATTAAGATTTGTGAATGTTGAAATTTAGGGTGATATGTTTTCTTTTCAACATTATTGGGTTCTAGAGAGTCAATTTATTTTCTATCGTATTTCCTTTTAGACACTGATTTTAGTTTTTCAGACTTATCTTGTATTCGTAGATGCTCTTGTTACTAGGTCTTAGGGGCTGTTTTGAATATTTTTAACTCATCAATTCGCATTTACAGAAGGTAGTTGATTATTCTTATGTTTCTTCCGCATTATATGTATTGTTAATTGATTTATAAGAGGATGGGGTTCGCCTACGGAAATAGTAGGTACCCTCATGGCCTAATGAATTTTTTTATTGTGACATAAGCAAAGAGTCATCTTTGTTATTTATACCATATCTACATAAATAATTCATATCTAAACATAGAACTCTATCATATCCACCTTTAACTCAAATATTTAATGTAGTGTAATCTTATTATCAGATCAGAAGATATTTTAAATTTCAAATTAATTGTTTTGTAATTAGTATTGATTTCACTCTTATCTACAGAATTAATTACAATAATTCAACTAAATTACAGAAATCGAAAGATAACCCCCCCCCCCCCTTATATATAGAATACAAACTTTTAGAGTCTTTCATTTCTCATTTTACATCCTTTCTAGCTTTTTTTCTCTTTGTTGAATTTCAAACTTGGTGTCTATTTTTGCTAAAATGCCTCTACCATCTTTATCTTTTTAGATCATCTTCTTCATTCTATTGCTTTTCACTGCTAGAGCATTAATCAACTTCTATATTGAGTGTACCTTTTGGTGTGCTATTATAAAAAGTCAAAATTTCATCAAAAAAAATTTCGAGACCTCCATTGAAACAGATAAAAAATATACTCTTGAGGTTTCAATCGAAAATAAGCCTACAAAAATCTTCAATTTTCTTAATCACAATTTTTTTGCTAATAGTATGATCAAGCTAATGCAATATAGATGTGGAAATACATTTTGCTATGATTTCAACATTAACCAATTACTTGATTTGGACATACTAGATGAGGAGAATGATGAATTTGATCATAATGATGAACCAATAGGGGAAGAAGGAGACTTTTCTGTTGATGATTTTGATGAATACATGCTTATAGAACAATTAAGTGTGTTTAACCCATTTCCTATTTTTTTTGTTTCACCTTATATTTTAATTTTACTAATTATTGTTAGTTTTAGATTGCAGGTCAATATGGTAGATAAAGATGATCCTTGAGGCAATACACTTAAGGATGGTGAAAATTATCTAAAGTATAAAATATAAATTAGAAGTTTAATTCGTCAAGTCATAGTTTAGCCATAAATGGCATTTAATTTCGGCATAATTTAAAACTATTGCAATGTTTGATGAATTAATGGACATTTTAATTTTAATATGTTATATCAGGTTACATATTTTACTTAAGAAAAATTTAAGTCTCATATTTTGTTAAGAAAAAATCTTATGTGTAAGTATCTTTTGAATGACTTAATAGCGTAAAAAATAATTATACTAATGGTGTACAAAACTTAAATCCAAATTAAAATATAATCTTTGGAAGAAAAGGATTTCTAATGGATATAACATTTTGATTAATGCTAGTTTCTTGAATTTTATGCAAAGTTACACGTTGGAAGTGTTTTCATCTATTTTGTTTACCTACTCAAAACTATTTATGAAATAAAACACCCTCTATTCACTTTTACTTGTAATTTTTTCCTAAAATAGATTTTCATATTTACTTGTCACTATTGGCACATCAAGAAAAGACAATTATGTTTTTCTATGTTTTACCCTCAGCATTAAATACTCTTTCTCCAAATCATTTTCCAGGACTTAATGCTAAACATCTTTAATAGGAATAGTTTGGTGAAATACCTTGCGTTTGTCAAGTCAAACCGTGACAAGTAAAAGTGAATGGAGGGAGTAATTTTTTTCATTAATTTTATGCACATTTATGACAAATTATTATTTGTCTTAAAATTAGTAAAATAAAATTAGATTGGGGACTAAAGACTTTTTATTACTCCCTCCGTTCATTTTTATTTGTCACGGTTTGACTTGACACATCAATTAAGAAAATAATTAATGATATAGGTATTTTACCAAACTATTCCCTATTAAATGATGTCTTGGAAAATGATTTGGAAAATACTCCCTCCGTTCACTTTTACTTGTCACTTATTCCAAAAATAGATTTTCATTTTTACTTGTCACTTTTTATAGATCAAGAAAAGACAATTATTTTCTCCATGTTTTACGCTCAACAGTAAATACTTATTTTTCAAATCAATTTTCAAGACCTACTACTAAACATCATATAATAAGGATAGTTTGGTAAAATACCTATATCAATCATTATTTTCTTAATGGGTGTGCCAAGTTAAAATGTCACAAGTAAAATTGGATTTTGATCTACAAATCCTCTATACAATAGATTAGTCTACAAAGCCTCTATACAATAGACAAACTTAGAGTAGGTCAGGACAGACTCTTAACTACGACACAATACAAAAATGAATCTACAAAAAATTCGGTAAAGCTCCGAATCAACCCGGTGCTCACCAAAAGTAGATGAGTGTCGTGCGCTCCTACTGAGGAGGTCTACTAGTTGGAGTACATGTGCCTGCAACATGAAATGCAGCATCCCCCGCGAGGGACGTCAGTACGAAAAAATGTACTGAATATGTAAGTTTCGGCTAGTGATATAAATGTCAAAGTAAAATGGTTTCGGCAAGTGATATGAATGTCGAAGAATGGTTACAACAAGTGATTCAATATGAAAGCCGAAGGGGAATGGTTCTGGCTAGTGATATAAATGCCGAAGAAAAATTGTTCTGGTATGGGATTAATGTGAGAGACGAAGGAAAATGGTTCCGGCTAGTGACATTGTGCCGAAGGGAAATGGTTCCGATAAATGTTGACCTTTGTGATCAATCTACTTGTTGCATACATTTGACTTATTTGATGCATGTTATTGAGCCAATTGAGGTGTTGAATTGGTTTATTTGATATGTGAGTTGAGCATGTTGATATTTGTGATTGAAATTCTTTGTACTTGAGAGTAAATGATTTAATACTTATCAGTTGTTCAATGTGAATTTCGGTCTATGACCTTTCAACGTTGTTAACTTTTTATCGTAGAACTGTTAGGTTGGGATGATTTATGTGTAGGTTGTAGTTCTTGTCGATTCTCTTGGGGTAAAATGAGTATTCAATTTAACTAGGTTACTTAGTTTATTATGTTGCTTGTTGGTTACCATGTTTAGGCTACTCACTCCTTGTATCTACACTTGTATAGGTTCCAAGTCCAAACCCGTGTGATCTTGTTCTTCTCCTAACTTCGAGGCTCATTGAAGAACTTGAAAGGTAGCTTCTTGTCATCTTGGTGAGCCCTCCTTTCCATTTTTTTTTCTATTTGAGAAGCAAAGACATTCGAGACTTTTATTTATATTTTGGATTGTCTGTTTACATTAGTGGCTTGTACACATGACAACCAGATTTTGGAATACTATTTAGAATGAATAAGTTTTCTGCCTTTGTTTTGTTATGTTTTATATTTTCCGCATTTCTTTCACTTTCGTTAATTTGAGGTTGACTTGTATTTGTTAGAATAGACAAGTGCCACCACATACAATTTTAGGTTGTGACATATGGATCAGAGCCCCGAGTTCATAGGTCTCACGTGTGTACAAGCCAAGTCTAAGTAGAGTCTTGAGGATCGGTATGGAGATGTTTGTACTTATCTTTGAGTGGCTATGAAGGTTGTTAGGAAACTTCCTTTTGCCTTTGCTATTGCTAAATTGTCGCATGTTGTTTTGGCATATGCCAAGGACTAGAGCTTCTGTTTCTAGTTGTAACACCTTGAGATTTATTAGGCTAATCTAGGGCTAAGTGAGAGGGCAAGAACCAAGGAAGGAATCTTGGGCAGCCTTCCCCAAACACTGCCTACCTCCCACGACCACCATGATGGCTTGTGGTGGGGACCACGGCTCGTGGTGATGGCTGTGGTGAGCTAGGTAGTGAGTTCCCCAAACTACCCATAAACATGACCCTCCACACGAGCCACTAGACGACTCTTGAAGGCCACCATGGGTTGTGGAAGAGGTCGTGGTCTTACAATAGTTTTAGAAGAAAGGGGGGGTGGCAACCTAGCCACTGGTCAAGGGACCACGAGCACCACTATGGCCCGTGTTGCCCCTCGTTGCAGTGAGTCAGCAGTTATCGATTCAGGAGTGTTTGGGTCTTTTTCGGTTTTAATTAAATCAAAGCTATGTCATTTTTCCTAAGCCTAAGACGCCTATATACGTGATTTTAACCCCAAAACTCACCCATTGAAGTGATTATTTCCAAAACACAAATAAAAATCTAAGTTCTTCCTCCCCAAAATATTTCTCTCTCTAGAACTTGAAGAAGAAGAAAGGATTTAAGCTAGGATCAAGGTCAGGCCTCAATTCCTCCATTGAAGTTAAGCATTCGTCTTTGAGGTATGATGTTTTCATCCATGAATTTCCCAAATTCTCTAATTTACAAAGTTAGAAATCCCCAATTGAGTTGGGATTTTCTTCATTTGTCATAGGTTAACTTCAATGTTGATTTAAATGATTGAAGTATGATCTCTTATGCATGAATTGATGAAATAATATGATTTTACGATGATTTCCCCCATGAACCGATGTAACCCCCATGTTTTCAAGTTATGAATCATGTGATATGGGATTTTTATTGAATATGAAGAGTTTTATGAAAATAAGCATGTATTGCTAGCTTTACATTTATTTATGATGAAATCCATATATAACCCATGTTTTCAAAGTGCTGATGATTGAAAGTGGATTTTGAACCTCAAGAGGTGAATTATGAACTTATGCATTTTCTTATGAAATCTATGCAAATGTTTAAGGGTGCTTTGAGAGTAAAATACCAATGATAGTGATGTGTTATTGAAAGGAATTTATCATGTACACATAAGAGTAAGATGTGAAAGGTTTTCTCACATAATAAGTATTCGTAGGTTGAAAAGCTTTCTCACCTAATTGAATCAAAGAGTAAGAGCTATCCAAAAGAAACTAGCTTCAATTGGTTATCCTATGATACCTTTCCATGGATGATGACTTAGATAGGATTGGCAAGATGACGTGCCTTCCATCGATAATAATGTCAAGTAAGAAATGACTATTCCGTGGGATTTATGCTTAGCACTGAGAGGATATTGAGATGGAAGCTCTCACGTTAGTAAATGTAGGGTTTCTAGTAAAAATATCTTTATCCCTTACCTATGTGCCTCCATATGATGATTTTCTAAAGTATACATTAGCTAGTGGATCCACTTAAGCTAGAAGTTCATGGTTCTACCTTGACAAGTAGGACAACCCTTTTCGGTGTGGGAGACACCGTGGGATCATGTTATAGCTCACATGGTCACTATATAGGTTATGGATAATCCTCCACATTAATAATGAACTAAGGTTACTTCAAGAAGTATCTAATATGAGTTCAAAGGTTTAAAAGAAGATGTTAGCTTGCATTGACCATGGTTTTATGACTTACGTTTTCTAACTCTCTTCTATCATTTTTTAGCTTGGGTAATTGCATGTCATGAAATGAAATATCTCTTTTAGCATGTTTTAAATGTTTTTTGCATGGCTATCATACTTGGTACATTATTTTGTACTAACATATACTCTTGCCTATATTTTCCCGAATGTAGGGTCCGATAGTCAGGGACATCCGTTTCGTGGCTAGAGGTTGACTTGATATATTTCGATCTTTGGTGAGTCCTTATGCTTCGAGGACGGACTTTCATTATTTTAGTTCATTTTCTTGTATTTTAAATTTTGAACATGATGCATGGGCTAGGCCCAATTTAATTTTGTTGTATTATATGGCTATGATGAGACAAGTGTTTTAGACTTCGAGTTTTCTGTTATAAAAACTATTGGACTTGGACTATTGTTTTACTCTTATTGTTCTATTTCTTATGTTATGAGAGCTAAGTGGTTTGTATGGAGTCCTTCGTGGTTCGATATGCGATGTTATAACTAGGGGTACCCCTGGGTCTTCACAAACTTGGTAATCAGAGTACAAGGTTCAAAATGGTCCTAGGATGTCACATAAGCCACGTCTAGTACAGTCTTGTTCATAAGTGTGAAGCACTCCACATTTATGAATGAGAGGATACAAGATCATTAGGAAACTCCATTTATTTCGTTACTCTAAGTCGTGCGATATAGTTATACTCTATAAGGTCTCTCTACTAATCCTTACTCTATATTCTTTGGGATATGGCTACCCGAAGAGCTTATGCTAGAATAAATATGAGGGAGAATGAGGAACAAGAAGCTCCTTCCTAAGCTCTTCAAGTTTCGGTCGATCCTTTGGCTGAGCAAGTGTCTACTGCAGAGTTAAGGGTTACTTTTCAAGTGTTGGTTCAAGTGGTGATGACCTAAGCGAATAGGTAGGTTGCGGTTCCCGTGAACCCAAATGTGGGCACGACAGCTTCAAGAGTGAGGGACTTAACTAGGATGAATCCTCCGGAGATTCATGGTTCTAAGGTTGAGGAAGATCCTCAAGAGTTTATCGATGATGTCTATAAGGTTTTGATGATCATGGGAGTTATGCCGGTGGAAAATATGGAGTTGGCCTCGTATCAACTAAAAGGTGTGGCTCAAATATGGTATAACCAATATAAAGAAGGGAGACCGGAAGATGCGGGTCCTCTTGATTGAGAAAAGTTTAAGGCCACTTTTCTTGATAGGTTCTTTCCCCTTGAGATGAGGGAAGCTAAGGTGCTTGTGTTCATTAATCTTCGACAAGGGAGAATGACTGTGAGGGAATATTCTCTAAAGTTCAGTCAATTGTCTAAATATTCTCCAACAATGGTTGTGGATTCAAGGGCTAGGATGAGTAAGTTCATTTTGGGTGTGTCCGAAATGGTGGTTAAAGAGTGTCATACCACCATGCTCATTAATGACATGGATATATCTCGTCTGATGATTCATGCACAACAAATTGAGGAGGAGAAACTCAAAGGAAAGTCTAGGGAGGCAAAAAGGGCTAAGACCGGTGATGGAAAATTCTCTCATACAATGTCCGATGGACATGGTCGTTCTAGATTTTGACAAAGGTTTTCCGGTCAAGGTTCCTCCAATGCTCCTCCTAAGTTGAGAAAAAATAGGGTGTCTAACCCCAAGCCTCAAGGAGGTAATGGAGTGAATCTTCATTGCCTAGGTCTACTTGTACTAAGTGTGGAAGGAAGCACGAGGGTAAGTGCCTAGCCAGTATGGATGGTTGTTTTAGTTGTGGGAAGAGTGTTCACAAAATGAGGGATTACCCGATTCTAATGGCTAAAGAAAGAGAGGGAAATGATGAGTCCACGATTTAGACTCATTTAGGGCTTTATTTAGATAGATTTAGTGTCATCAAATGCTTATTTTGTGCAAATAACTGATGTAAAATCCTTGATTTCCAGGTATTTGGATTGAGGAACAAAGCATGGACACTAATGGGCAAAAAGGAACAAGACAGTTGAAGGAAGGAAGAAAAGAAGGCATGTTGATCGCCTAATCCAATTGGCGAGTCACCAAATTGATATTATCTCGCCTAATGTTCCAGTGTGCCAAGCCCTGAGGAGAAAATCAAGTGGGCAATAGAAATGAGCAGTCGGTGTGTCGCCGAGTGGTTCCGCGATGCAGTGTTGGATCGCCCAAAGTTATAGAACTTGAGGATGCTGAAGGCCAAAGCGAAAAGACGATGGAACTGACCAAAGGGTGGATCGCTGAGTTGGTCGGCGATCCCAACTTACTGCGCCGAATGGTCCTTAACAACTTATTTTTGGCTATTATAAATACATTTTTGAACATTTAGTTTATTATCAGTGATCATTTAGAATATTTTTCATATCAAATTTTATTTTGAACTTTGAGTTTGAACTGAGAGTATTGAGATAATATTTTCCCTTAGCTTTGAAGAATTGAAGTTTTCCATTTTTGAGAAACTGGAAGTGGGTCTTTGAGATTCTTCAACTTGGACCTTTGTAAAGACGAAATTAGTCTTACAAGTTGATGGAAACACCATTGGGTAACGTTTTTTTTTATATTTTTATGATGTCTAGCTAAAACCCCAATTCTTGGGGTGTGATTATGTGATTATTGGTTGATTTAGCTGATGGGTATTGCTAATTGTTAGTTTAAATGTTGTTTAGAAGTGATTTCATTCAGTAATTATAGTTGAAATTAAAGGATTGTAGTAGCAAATGCATTCCTACCTTCTCATTTTTGGCTTGCTTGAGAGAGAGGTTTTAAAACCAAGATTTCTGAATTGATGGTCTGTGGGTATTGGGTTGTCATGGGTTCAGCTCGGGAGAGTGAATCCTAAACCCTTTTCCACACATTCATCTCAAGAGAGTGAATTCTAAACCCTTTTCCACACATTCAACTCGAAAGAGTGAATGGACTAAAGCGTAGGTTGTTCTTAATTGCTTGCTTGTTGGTGTTCGAGAGAAACCAACTTGTTTCGAGGTAAATTGTTCTAGAGAAAGTTTATGCCCACTAAAGTCTATCTTATTCACTGATTTACAGCTATTTACTAACAATTGCAATTACCGATTGTTCTATATTAACCTATAATAGAATCACATCCCAAGAACCCGTCTCAATATTTGTTATTTCTTGTTATTTGTTGTTGTTGTAGATGATAGTTAAAACCAAAATCCCCTGTTATTTGACATTCGTATCACCCTTTAATTTGAATTATGTTTTTCTTCGATAATGTCTATTCATATGATTCACTTGAACATACTCGTATTTTCCTATTGATTCTTAAACACGTACCACTCCCTGTGGGATTCGACCCCAACTCATTTAGTTGGGTTATATTACTGACTAACGATCGTTGACACTTAGAATTGGATGAAGTGTCCTGATATGTGAAATCCAAATGGCATCTCTGCTGGGGAGTGGTGTTGGTAAAGATTATTTAGTTAAGTTGAATTTTGTTCTTGTTAGTCATAGTTGAATCTACTTACCTTTTAGTTTTGGTTTCTGTGTTGCTTGCTTAGAGCAGAATAATGAGCATGTCTTGTAGCAACAGTGACCAAATGGACCTCTCCTTTGAGAATGATGATTCTTAGGGATAACATCCTAAGTTTCAGGCAAATGGAGGGTGAGTCAATCCATGGGTTGTGGCTGATATTTAAGTCACTATTATTGCAGTGCCCAACTCATGGAATCTAAGATAACGTGCTACTGGACTGCTTCTATAGAGGTCTTGGTCCGTAAAACAGAGGAGTGGCTGACCAAATGTCTCCGGGAGGTCTCACACAACTACCCTATGCAATAGCAGCCCAACTCCTTGATCACATGGCCAAGACCAATAAGGATACTGAGAAGGACCAGATTTTGGTCACACTGTTGACTCAGCTGGATCTAGTAGCAAAAATATCATGGAATAGGAAGCACCGAACAAAAATAAAGACCGGTACATTCCCACTCACGAGCGTATAAAGCCCAAGGTGTACGACAATGGACAAATAGAAGAGATACTCTCACTCATTCTTCACAAAGTCGAAGAACACGACAAAGTGTTGAATGAGATAAAAGAGAATGTATCACTTCTCATTAGATGACTGCTTCCCATTCCATATATGTTCAGCTGATGGAGACCCAAATGGTTCATGTGTTGTCTCATCTCTACCCCACAAATAAATATTGAGTGGGGAAGTCGTGCCACGAAGGTAACTAATGCGCTACTTGAGAGGCAACTGTAACACCCATCAAAATGAAATAGGATAATTAGAGCTTCACATGCGTGTTAGTAGTTGATAAACTTGTATAAATGTTTGAAAATGATTTTATAGGTCAGTTTAGTTGAGTTTGAAGTTAAACATCAAGGGACGACCAAGACGTTCAGAAACTAGTATTTTACGTGTTGGTGTGTTCTAGTATGTTGTTCATGTTTTTATGTGTTGCTTGGAGTCTAAATTCAGTGGAGGTGACCCTAGTGTCTTAATAAATGTTTTTAGGGTCAAAACATTCGGGTACGACTCCCCGGGACCACTCTAAGGGTCCCCGAGGAGGACCACAACCCTTGGCCGAGCAAGCTGCCAAGGCAGCTTGAAAATGCTCATGGAGGGAGCATGCCCGCGTCACGGACTAGCTCCACCAAGGTCCAAATGGTTGGTCCGCATCGCGGACGTATTGCGGACTCTTCTGTCTAGAAATTTAATTTCCAGAAACTTGCGGGAACACCTCCGCGTCGCGAACTTGTTTCTCGACGAAATCTACGAAAATAAAACTCAAATTTGACTCGTTTAAAATGGTCCAACTAAGTGAGGGGTAGTTTGGGTACTATGGGTTATTGTTTTTAGGTGTTTTTAAGTATTTTTAAAGGTATTTAAACTTTTATATGGTATTATAGAATTCATTCTTCCAAATCAAAACCCCAAAGTTCTTTCTCTCTCTAAAGTTCTCTCAAGTTCAAGGAAGAAGAAGGTGGAGGGCTAGGGTTTCAAGTTGAGGGTTTCTTCCACCAAATTTCTTTGAGATTTCATCAAGTGAGCTATGGTGGCTCTTGATCTAGGACTTATCTTCATCCAAGAGTCAATTTCGAAGGATTTTACAATGTTTTCAAAAAGTGACTAAAAGCTTGTTTTTGAATTCTATCAAGGGTTCTTGCATGAAAATGATTTGAAACGTTGGGATATGGGTTAATTGATGTTTGTTTGTGGTTTTTGAAGGAAATACTCCATGAACCCTTGTCTTTTACAAAACCCTAAAATTTGCTATGAAGTGGGTCTATTTCTATAATTTCAAAGTTGATGGAACTATGTGTAAAGTGAATTGTATTGATATCTCTTGTGTTGTTTAATGTTTATTTATGATTAATTGTTGATAATGGATGAATTAAGGGTGGTAAGCCTTATGGGTGAAGTATTGGTGATTGCTTGGATTTTGGTGATTTTAGCTATGGCTTTGGGTTATGGTAAGAAAGCTTGAACTCTCTCTATTGAGTTGATTGTTGTTGGTAGATTGAATCCACCTTTGGTGGAAGTGTTATATCT
>JAJOOS010016718.1:0-18362 GCA_029582725.1 Solanum chiquidenum
AAGTCAGCCGGAAATTTTAAGGGCATTTTGGTCTTTTCCCTAACCAATTCTTTTGGATATATGTATGTGTTAGGCTTATTTTGGATCAGTTTTTCCCCTTTGTTTTAAAGAGTGAGAGTTAGGGCTTGGGAGAGAAGAGAGAATAAAGAGGAGAAGAGAGAAAGAAGAGGAGAAAGAGAAGATCAAGCAAGGTTTCGTCAAAGATCGTCGTGGATATCATCGGGGGTGATCCCTATTAAGGTATGTGAGATCATAGTGTTGGGTTGGTTCATTCTCCCACACGCCAAACTCGTTTTAATTCTGAGAAAAGATTGGTTGTGTTTGTTGAAGTTTGTGGTTGTGTTTGTTGAAGTTGTGGTTGTGTTTGTTGAAGTTGTGGTTGTGTTGTTGAAGTTTCTTGTTGATTTGGGACATGGTTCCGGTTGTATTTTTGAGTTGAATCCATTGTATACTAAGGGGTTTTAATGATTCTAAGTGTTTGGGGATGGAACCTTTGAAGTTAAGAGGGTTTAGAGTTGGAAAAATGAAGGAGAAAAGTCGGGCTTCTTGCGTGAAACAAGTCCGTGTCGCGGACTTGTTCCCTCTGTGAACAAAATCTGCTCCGCGTCGCAGACAGGACGCGGACTCCACTGTTTTCAGAATTTAATTTCAAAAATTAAATTAGTTTGGCTGTCCTAAATCATTCCTAAACATCATGAGGTCCTTCCAAACTCAAAAATCATGATCCTTGAATCCATAATTCAATTCAAAGATCAATTAAGAGTCAATTCAAGTAAGATTTAAGATCAAAGCCAAGATTCTAGTAAGAGAAGTTCTTTTCAAGTTTTCGTGGGTCTTTTACAAATGTTTTAACTTCGTTTTAAGGCTCGAGTTTCAAGTCAAATAAAGAGTATAGAGTTTCAAGTCAAGTAAAGAGTATAGAGTTTCAAGCTAAGTAAAGAGTCTCAAGTTTCAAGTTAAGTCAAGAGTATAAAGTTGAGTTCATTTCTCAAAAGTTATTAGGGAACTAAGTATTCCCAAAGAAGTTTATAAATGTTTTTACATTTAAGATGAGAGGAAACTGAGATTTCCAAAAGAGTTTTGAGTAGTTGAGTACTATCTCTTTTAAAGAAAAGATGAGTTTGCGAAAGAGTTTCTAAAACATGATTAGTATGACAATCGAGTATGTCATCAATGTTTAAACAGTATGGTCTCTAGATATACCATCAATGTTTATGCAGTATGACTTCCCGAGTCATTAATGATCATATTAAAATATGGTTTTGATGTGTTCTTTTTAGAAAGAGTTTTCTAGAGCAATTACCTCTTTTAAGAGGGTAGCTTTGAGCAATTTTCTCAAACTAAAGAAAGATGTATTTAAAACACTTATGAGCTAAAGTATTTTTGGGAGTAGTCTTGAGCACCGAAGTGGGGACACGAGTTCATATTAACTCAACTCTCCATAAGAACCATGTAGCCAAACATGGGATTTAACGGGTCATACTTTTTAGATGATCACGAAAGTTAAACTAGTGGATCCCCTAAGCAAAAGTTAAAGTTAGCTTCCTATATCACAGCAAGGTATAGGATGGTCCTCGGGCAACATGAGGCAAAACGTTGTATCACCACTCAGTTTTATAGTGGTGGTTCTTGGTTAGAGAAACTCCCACAGTAGAAATTTCATGGTTCCTCGAGGGGTTCTGCTTAGTATGGATAGGGGTATGGGACTTCATTCATGCATTGCACAAGTAGACTTTGAGAGGAAGCATGGTATTTTTAAGATATTATAAATATCATTTTTACGTCATGTTTTAAATAGTTTTACCAGCTTTATATATATTGCATGGGTCTTATTGCTTTATATTGAGTTCAGTTATTCATGAGTTGAACAGAGCCAAGGTAAGTTCTCTTGTGTATCCCTTTCAAGCTTAAGTTGTTGTTTAGCGGTCCAGCTCGCATACTCGTACATTCCATGTACTAATGCCAGTTGGCCTGCATCTTATTATGATGCAGACACAGGTACCCAGGATCAACATTCAGCACGCCATTGATCCAGCTGAGCACTCAAGAATCATTGGTGAGCCTCCTTGCTTTCCGGAGGACTCGGTTATTTTGTGTTCTTAGTTTTGTTTTATTAGGATGTTGTGGGGACTGTACCAACATCCATCTCAGTATTTTTAGAGGCTTCATAGACAGTCAGTCAGTTAGTTTGAGTCTCTCATCTATGTATATATGTAAATATTCTATTTTGAGACTCGAGTTGCCCTTTTTGGCCAGATTTTATCAGTTGGGTTGTTATATAACCTTTTATTGCATTGAGTCATTCTGCTGAATTAAGTTTCTGTTGAGTTAAGAAAGGCAGGCCAAGGGTTCGCTTGGGGGCCAGCAATGGTCTTCGAGTGCCGGCCACGTCCAGGGTGTAGGCTCGGGGCGTGACAGTCTTCAATGCCCTTTTAAGGCTTTGCTCTTTCAACCATTTTTTTTTCTTCTTAATAACGGAAGGATTTTATATTTAATAATAATAATAATAGGTTTATCCATATAAAAGAGTAACTAATCTAAACGATGTACGTAGTTCCTACATCATCTCTTTCAAGGACAAAGGCTATAAACGAAGGTGATGCTTCAAAAACAAGGTGCTGCCTATTTCCATATTCAGATCATTTGATTTCTTTCCGTATATTGCTAGTAGATCTGCTACCGAGTTAGTCTCCCGCAATATGTGTTCCATTAATGTTTCCTCCATTTGTTTAAGCAGTGATCTGCAATCATCATAAATATGTGAGTATATGCGTGTATTGCTATTTATGTTATTGATTAATACCTGTGAGTGGGTTTCCACTTGCAGTCGATTAATTTTTAATCTTTTTGTCAAGGTCAGGCCATGGAGTAGAGATAGGAGCTCTGCATGATGGACATTTGCCACTTTAACTTTTCAAGAGAACCCCACAATCCATTTACCTAGATGATCGATCTTAATACTCCTCATGTACCACCATTAGTAGTATTTTGTTTGAAAGATCCGTCAATGTTTAATTTCGTGGTTCTTTTTGGAGGGCGATGCAAGGGCACCAGGGCTATATGTCTAGGAATTCTTTTTTCAGTGTCATTTGTAAGATGGTAATATTCAAGAGCTTAAAAATTAATATTGTAGATGGTGCTAACGTGTCTACTTATATCTTGATTTTTAAAGCACTTAGTTTTTCTAATTGTTCAGATATTCAAAAGAATGACTGGAGTGATAATAGTAGTAGGCACCTTTTGGTAATTGTTTATGGTAGTAAAAATATTTGAATTACAAACTTCCGTCTTTATTCTTATTCCAGTAGAAAGTATCATCATTATTACTCCCTGTGTTTCACAAAGAATAACCTCCTTTCCTTTTTAGTAAGTTTAAAAAAAGAATGATATTTTTCTTTTTTTGGTAACATTTTAATTTCAGTTTTCCACGTGGCATGTTTAAGGCCACAAGATTAAAGGGCAATTTTGTACATTTGACATAACTTTAATTTAGGACCACAGATTCAAAAGTCTTCTTTATTTCCTTAAACTTCGTGTCAAGTCAAACTAGATCATTCTTTGTGAAACAGATGGAGTATTAATGTATTGTTGAATGTAAGTATTCTGAACACTTTCCTTAATGTTTTCGGGAATTTCAAAGGATAGTGATGAAAAAACCCAAGTGTTATTATGAAGTACTTTCTTTACAAAGAGATGTCGATCTGATATATTTAAGGGTTCTTCTAAAGCTTGTCGGAGGGGGTAGTTACCTTCGATCCAGTTATCCTCCCAAAGGTGAATTTTAGTACCGCTTCCTACATTTCACGATAGTCCTTTAGGGAAAAACCAAGAGGTTTTAGCAATGTTTTTTCCAAATATAGGAGTCGTAAAATTGATAGTTAATGTGGGGAGTAAGGCATCTGATAAGTGCTTATGCTCCTAGATGTTTTGATGATCTCCTCACAATTTCAGGGACCTGGTCCTCTGCAGAGTATGAAAACTCATCCAGTTGTCAAAGTGTTGTACAGCTGTAAAAGCTCTCCGCATCAGAAAGTTGGTGAAGATGCAGAGTACTTCACCAATCAGAATCGAGGAGGTTGCTTGTACTTTGGATAATAATTCTTCATGATATATATTCAACTACAAACAACAAATTACTCATTCATTCAAAGAGAGATACTTCCAAGCTTCAAAACAGCAAGAGACCTGATAGAGTGCTTCGATTTGCTTTATGTACCAGCTGATTTTGTCTGCTTTTAATAGTTCTTATATTGTAGGATTTGTTTCACTTGTGAAAAAAAATGTTTCAAACTTGTTTGAATCATTGTAAGAACTAGGTTAAAAGTAACTTAGGTTCTTACTCTAAAAGTCTATATTAATCGGTTAGGATTAGTATAGTGGGCAGTGTTGTATCTGCTCTGGATCAGTAAATGATAGGAGGTATTGCTTAGTATGGAGATTAGCAGGCTAATATCATTTTGTAAAATGGCTTTTACTTTTGCTTGGAGAAGATTAGTGAAAGCAGTTTGAAAAGTCCTGGCATGCCAGGTCGTGGTTTTACTCCCTTGAGCAAGGAGGTTTCCACGTAAAGTTGTTGTAAAATCTTTACTTTCCTTTGTTTATTTTCTGTTATTGTAACTGTGTTGAGGACCTGGTCCCATCGAAATCGGTGGACGCATACATTCCAACAATCGGTATCAAAGCAGTACTTTTCAATTTGGTTAACACCAAGAAATGAAAAGATCCATAAGGAATGGGTGCTCCACCCAATATGGAGGAAGCACAATCTTCTACCAGGCCACCTCGTTTCAATGGTCAGTACTACGGATGATGGAAGAATCGAATGCACGACTACATCAACGATGAGGACTCTGAGTTATGGGATATTATCCTTGATGGACCATATATTCCTACAAATGAGGTGAAGGATGGGGATCTTACCACTACAGTTGTCAAAACCAGAAAAGAGTATAATGAAGTAGACAGGAAGAAGATTGAAAAGAACTACAAACCTAAAATGATTCTGGTGTGTGGAATTGGCGCAGATGAATACAACCGGATCTCTGCATGTGAGACTGCTAAGGATATTTGGGACTGTCTTCAAACAACCCATGAAGGAACCCAGCGAGTAAAGAGTCTAAAATGGATATACTCACCACTCAGTATGAGAACTTCAATATGAAGAATGGTGAAACTATCTTTAAGATGAACTAAAGATTCACCTCCATTACCAACGAGCTTAGATGTCTGGGTGAGCCTATCCCTGTTAGCAAGCAGGTTCGCAAGATTCTTAAGGTGCTTCCTAAATCTTGGGAAAGTAAGGTGGATGCCATAACAGAAGCTAAGGATCTGATGACTCTTCCCATGGATGAACTGATTGGGAACCTACGAGCTAAACAAGAAACAAGGAACAACAGTGAAAGAAGGAAAGAAAGAGAAGTCCATTGCCTTGAGAACAACTCAAATTGAGTTGACTGAAGAGGAGGATGAGATGGCGTATATCACTAGAAGATTTCAGAAGTTCATAAAGAAGCATGGAGGCTTCCAAAAGAAAACCTCTGCCAGCAGAATTTTTACTGCAAATGATCTATGCCATAAATGTGGAAAGCCTGGCCACTTTATGAGGGACTGCCCTAGCCAGAAGCAAGAAACTCAGGACATCAAGCCTCGCAAGAGGGACCTGGTCCCAAACCATGCTAGGAGGAAAGCTCATGCTGATCAACTGGTGAGAAAAGCCTTGGCCATATGGGGAAATGAGTCAAGTGAATCAGAAGAAGATACAGAAAGTCATGAAGATGTTTCAATGATGGCTATTAAAGATGATGAAAATGTCTTCAACTCCATATTCTCATTAATGGCAAAGTCTGATGATGAAGAGGATCTAAATGAGGTAACTCTTTTTTATCTTAAAGATGATCTAGATACTCTTCCCATTAAAATTTTGAGGAAACCTGTTGCATTGCTTATTGACTCTGTTGATGGATGAACCACTGAAAATTTAATGTTGAATGAAAAATTAAGTTTGTGTGAGGATGACAACTCTGCTCTCATGTCTCAAGTTTCTGAAATGAGTGTAAGAATGGGGACTCTAGAAACGAACAACATTATACTTGAAGAGGACCATGATACCTCAGCAGGTGGAAAGAGAAAGCTTAGCATCTTTGAGAAAGAACTGGAAGAAAAGCTTAAAATCCTTGAGTCCAAGTTAGTTGCTTCTCTTGAAACAAATTCTCAACTGAGAAAGGATTTGAGTAAGGTCAAGAAGGAGTTAAGTCACTCTTTAAAATGGACTGACTCCTCTAAGATACTCTCTAATCTGTCTAATCAGAATTTCAATGGAAAAAAAGGGTTGGGACGCACACCAATAGAACCCCCCTATAATCCTCATAGCAAATATGTGTTTGTATCTGACAACCTTTTGTGCACTCACTGTGGTTGAAATGGTCATTTGAAAGAGAAATGTGAGAGTCTGAGAAAAGCTAAAGAAAGGCATGTGAAATTTGTTAGATCTGAAAATGATGTTAAAAAGGGACACAAGGGACCTGGTCCCCTTTATTGTTTCAGTAAGAACACATTGCCTCCCTGGACACAGGAAGGTTTCTTATCAAGTCTTTTAATAGTTATTCGGAACTCCGTTTGAAGTGGGTTCCTAAATCTAACAACTGATTCTTATCCAGAAGATAGAAAGGAGTCAGTGTTGGTACATGGACAGTGGATGCTCAAGGCACATGACTTGAGACACTTCAAACTTCCTCTCTTTGAAAGCACACCAAGGTGGTGGTGTGTCATTTGGTGATGGAAAGAAGGGTTTTATCCTTGGTATTGGCAGGATAGGGAGATCTGCTGATAATTCGATAAACAATGTACACTATGTGGAGGGTTTAAAATACAATTTCTTAAGTGTGTCTCAAATTTGTGACAAGGGATATGAAGTCAAGTTCATGTCTGAAAGGTGTGTGGTTACAAACTGTGCAACTAAGAAAATTGTGATGTCTACAAAAAAAGTCAAGAATATGTATGTTGCTAATCTTGATTCTATTGAAGGAGTCAGCTTGTCATGTCTGAGTGCTCAAACTGATGATGCAAATCTTTGGTATAGACGACTGGGTCATGTAAGTACCTATTTACTTAACAAGCTTGTTGCAGGGGACCTGGTCCGCCGATTACCAAAGCTAAAATTTTCAAATGATAAAGTCTGTGATGCCTGTGCAAGAGGGAAACAAACTAAGTCATCATTCAAAGCCAAGAAGGGAGTCAGTACAACCAGACCTCTAGAGCTGCTTCACATGGACTTGTGTGGACCTGTCAGAATCCAAAGTAGAGGAGGTAAGACATATATTCTTGTCCTTGTTGATGATTTCTCCAGGTTTACTTGGAATATGTTCCTGCGGACCAAAGATGAGACGGTTGGATAACTGATCACCTTCGCCAAAGCCATCCAATTGAAGATAAATTGCAAGATAGCAAGTATCAGATCTAATCATGGTGCAGAGTTTGAGAACTCTCAACTTGAAGGGTTTTGTGCAGAAAATGGAATCAATCACAACTTCTCAGCACCAAGAACTCATCAGCAAAATGGAGTTGTTGAAAGAAAGAACAGAACTCTGGTGGACATTGGTAGAACCATGTTGATTGATTCAGGACTTGCAATGAACTTTTGGGCTGAAGCAGTTAATACAGCTTGCTATGTGACAAATAGGTGTCATATCAGATATATCATCAAGAAAACACCTTATAAGTTGTTAAATGACAGAAAACCTTCAATTGCTCATTTCAAGCCATTTGGGTGCAAATGCTTTGTGTTGAATAATGGAAAGGATGATCTAGGCAAGTTTGATGCCAGAAGTGATGAAGGTGTATTTGTTGGGTACTCATCTACAAGCAAGGCGTACAAGGTGTTTAACAAACGAACTCTTTGTATTGAAGAAAGAATGCACGTCAAGTTGATGAATTGGGTACAAGAAATGAGAACAATGAGGACTACGAGTTTGAGGAGCTGATGAACAAGTAGCAGGATGATCAGGGTATAAAAGAGAATGATGCAGAACACTCAGGAGGACCTGGATCTTTTGGTTCATCACAAGAAACAGTGTCTCAAAGTCTTGAAGAAGATGAAGGTGATTCTGATGCTGACAGAGAAGAAGAGATTACCAGAAAGTCTGGATGGAAACATCAATCTTCACATCCACTAGACAATCTCACCTCTCCACTTGACTCAGGAATTCAAACTAGGTCTAAATCAAGAAATCTGGTTGCACATTCAGCATTCATATCATCCATTGAACCCAAGAACATCAAAGAAGCTTTGAAGGATGTAGACTGGGTAACTTCAATGCAGGAGGAGCTTCATCAGTTTGAGAGAAGCAAGGTGTGGCACCTGGTCCCCAGACCACTTGACAGAACCATTATTGGGACCAGATGGGTCTTCAGAAACAAACTTGATAGCATGGGATCATTACTAGAAATAAGTCAAGACTGGTGGTACAGGGTTACAACCAAGAAGAGGGAATTGATTATGATGAGACCTTTGCTCCTGTAGCCAGAATGGAAGCCATCAGGATCTTAATAGCATTTGCCGCTCACATGGAATTCAAATTGTTTCAAATGGATGTCAAAAGTGCTTTCTTGAATGGGAATCTGAAGGAAGAAGTATATGTTAAGTAGCCCCCAGGCTTTGAAGATGCAGACCTGCCTAATCATGTGCTAAAATTGGACAAGGCTTTGTATGGGTTAAAACATGCTCCTTTGGTATGAACGCATGTCAAAGTTTCTCCTCACCAATAGGTTCAAGAGAGGTAAAATTGATAATACCTTATTCTCAAAATCCAGAGGTAAGGAATTGTTAATTGTGCAGGTATATGTGGATGATATCATATTTGGAACCACTTCAGACTCACTGTGCAAAGAGTTTGCTGATTTGATGAGTAGTGAGTTCGAATTGAGCATGATGGGGGAACTCACGTTCTTTCTAGGCTTGCAGATCAAACAGTCCTCTCAAGGCACTTCAATATGCCAAGAGAAGTACATCAACGAGCTACTCAAGAAATTCAATCTACTCGAAGCAAAGGTGTTGGACACTCCTATGAGCACAAGTGTGAAACTTGATATTGATGAAGATGGTGTGGAGGTAAATCAGACCATGTACAGGAAAATCATTGGGTCACTTCTGTACCTTACTGCAAGCAGACCAGATATAGTGTTCAGCGTAGGGATGTGTGCAAGGCTTCAAGCAGCACCAAAGGAGTCTCACCTGAAGGCAGCCAAACGTATCTTGAGATACTTGAAGGGAACTCAAGATCTGGTCCTCTTCTACCCTACTGGTGACTCTTTTGATCTTATAGGTTATGCTGATGTTGATTATGCAGGTTTTCTGGTTGATCGAAAAAGCACATCAGGCATGGCACACTTCTTGGGATCAGCTTTAATTTCATGGGGAACAAAGAAGCAGAATTATGTGGCATTGTCTACTGCAGAGGTAGAGTATGTGGTTGTTGCTTCATGTTGTGCACAACTATTGTGGATTAAGCAGCAGCTGGAAGATTTTGGTGTACTCACAGACACTATTCCTCTTATTTGTGATAACACTAGTTCCATGAACATGGCCAACATCTTGTCCAGCACAAGAGGACAAAGCACATAGATGTGAGGCATCACTTTCTAAGAGACAATGTTGAAAAGCAAAATATGGTGATGAAGTCCTGCAAAACTGAAGATCAGCTGGCTGACATATTTACAAAGGCACTGAGTAAAGAATCCTTCATTAAGAACAGGATGAGGCTGGGGATGCACAAAATCACCTGATCCCCTAACAATTTGCACAAATCTCCTTCTTACTGACTATGTTAAGGAGGGCATGTATCTATACTTGTTTCAATGTTGGTCATAAAAGAATTCACTTTTTGTACCTTAATGCAAGTATACACTCATGGTGTGTCAAGCTAAAGGGACGATTTAATCACACTAGGCAGGGTTGCAGATTGAAACAAGGACCTGGTACTCATAAGGTTAGTATCACTAATACTACACTGTCTAACTATCAACATCCCTGCCACGTGTCCTTTGCCCATTCATCGCGTTAGTTTCAAATGTCTTTTCATTTTTAAACCAAAGGTTGCTACTGTTGGGGACCCGATGTCTTTTTGGTTTTATAAATTACTTCTTTTTGTGAATCAATTTCAAAATTTCATCAAACAATTCTTGTTGAAATTCACTAATCCCCTTTCCAAAGCTTTTCTCTCTTTCTCAAAATGCCTGACTCTAATTCTTCTTCAAAGATCCCTATCTCCCAAGAAGTTGAAAATCCTAGTTCATTCAACTTCTCATTTCCTACTCCAAAAGGTTGCAAAGAAATCTTATGTGAAAAGGGAGAAAGTTAGAAAACAAGAGGCTGGAAATTAAAACTCATAAAGGGACCAGGTCCTAGGGTGCAAAAACAAAGTGAAGAAAAGGAAATGACAAGGGAGGAGCGGATAACGGCAATGGAGAACCAGAAGGTTTTGAATGGTAGAGTCTTTAACCCTGACATTCTAACCAAATTTGGAATGTCAAATCTTTTTTATGTTGTCTCCATTTAAGGTTGTAAACCATCCAGTGACTTCACAAAACTTGCCACAAAACATGGAGATGTCAAGAATGCAGGGTTACCGAAAAGGTTTCTCAAAGGGGAATATCAGTTCCTTTTTGAGTTCATCAACAAGGTGTTAGTGCCCTGAACTGAAAAAAGGACAGTGACATTTGTTGCTGATCTTTTTCTCATGGAGAAGCTTGATGAACTTGAAGAGATCAACCACCCTACCATTATGTTGGAATGTGAGTGCATTGAGGGACAAGCTAGGGGTCGATCTCAAGTGGCAGATATTCTAGAGCAGCAGGATACTCTTAAACGGGAAGTAACTGATCTCACTGAGATTCTGAATGACAAGAAGATTGAAATCGCTACACTGAAGTCTGAATTACAGAAGGCGGCTTCAAGGGGATCTGTTACCAGTGATGGAAATGAGCAGATGTTGCAAAAGTTGAGGGATGAAAATGAAAGGTTGCTGAAGACAAATGCCTCACTCAGTGAGGAAGATAAGGCTCTCAACAGGCAGCTTATCAAGGTTCATGAGGATGCAAATGAGTGTTTGTTTCTGTTTATCCGCACCCTCAATCCCCTTCCCCTTCCCCTTCCATCCTAAAAGTGTCTTGTTTCCCTAGTTTCCCTCTTTGTTCTTCAATCCTGATTAAAAATCTCGTGGCTTTATGTTTTAACAATTTACAGTAGTCAGTATTTGTGGTCTAATGTTATTTATGTTTCTGCCCAGTTCATGTGTGGTTTAATATTCTCTTTATGCTTACATACACATGTTCTGTGTGGCCCAAGACCCTGAATTTTTTATTTTCTTGCATTTAACTTGAATATGTTTACTGCTTTACCTTTTCAATGATGTCAAAAGGGGGAAGTTTTGTTACAATTGGCTAAGGGATTAAGGGGGAATTGTTGTAATTGGCTAAGTGATTAAGGGGGAATACCAGTTCCCGAGGAGCTAATTAAGGGGGGAATACCAATTCCCATACACTGCTATTTGAATGAATATTATTGCACTCACGAGATGAGATATGCAAGTTTTTTGTCATCATCAAAAAGGGGAAAATTGACAAGTGTTTATGCTCCTAGATGTTTTGATGATCTCCACACAAGTGCAGGGACCTAGTCCTTTGTAGAGTATGAAAACTCGTCTAGTAGTCAAAGTGTTGTACAGCTATAAAAGTTGTCCGCGTAAAAAAGTTGATGAAACTGCAGAGTACTTCACCAATCAGAAGCGAGGAGGTTGCTTGTACTTTGGATAATAATTATTCATGATATATATTCAACTACAATCAACAAATTACTCATCCATTCAAAGAGAGATACTTTCAAGCTTCAAAACACCAAGGGACCTGATAGAGTGCTTTGATTTGCTTTCTGTACCAACTGCTTTTGTCTGCTTGTAACAGTTCTTATATTGTAGGATTCGTTTCACTTGTGAAAGAAACGTTTCAAACTTGTTTGAATCATTGTAAGAACTAGGTTAAGAGTAACTTAGGTTCTTACTCTAAAAGTCTATATTAATTGGTTAGAATTAGTATAGTGGGCAGTGTTGTATCTGCTCTGGCTCAGCTAAGTGATAGGAGGTATTGCTTAGTGTGGAGATTAGCAGGTTCATCTCATTTTGTAAACTGATTTTTACTTTTGCTTGGAGAAGATTAGTGAAAGCAGTTTGAAAAGTCCTGGCAGGCCAGGTAGTGGTTTTACTCCCTTGAGCAAGGAGGTTTCCACGTAAAGTTGTTGTGCAATCTTTACTTTCAGCATTTTGTTTATTTTCTGTTATTGTAACTGTGCTGAGGACCTGGTCCCATCGAAATCGATGGGCGCATACATTCCAACAGCATCTATTCATATTTATTTTTTTGTGAGAACTTTATTCCAAATTGATCCTTTTTTTGTAATTAATCTCCAATTTAGGCTGCCCAGGAGAGCCCAATTTTTTTCCATTGGTATTTTGGAGTCCTAGTCCTCCTTTATAACTTTATTAGTTGGGGATGTTACTAGTTCCCAACTTGCTAAATGAAGCTTTCTTTTTTCTGATGATCCCCAAATGAAATTTCTTTGGATGCGATCTATGTGATTCCGAGTTGATTGGGGAAGGAGATTGCATTGCATAGCGTAGGTAGAGATAGTGGATAAAACTGATTTGATAAGAGTAGTCCTCCCCGCTAAGGTTAGAAATTGAGTTTTCCAACCACTTAGTTTATTATTCGTATGATCTATAATATATCGATAGCCTAGACTTTTTGGATGATGATTCATGATCGGGAACCCCAAATATTTCCCTATCCTATCAGTTTGGCGTATATTCATAAAAGTTGAGAGCAAAATCGCTCAGTGTGGAGCCAGAAACTAAAAATAATAATAAATAAGGAGAATCGCTCACAATGGAGCGAGAAATTAAAATAGAGCAAAAATCGCTCACAGTGGAGCGAGAAAGTTTTAAATTTTCATTTTATATGAAAGGAAAAGGCTCAAATATGTCATTGAATTTTCTGAAAAGGTTCATTTATGTCATCCGTTAAAAGTTTGGCTCATATTTGTCATTGTTGTTAAAGAAAAGGCTCATCCATGCCATTTTTTAAAACTCCAATTTTGCTAAATCACTTTTTACACCCCTAATAAGGTTTACCAATTTTCAATTGAAGTTTTGGATCAAATGTACTCTTTTTATTTGTTCTTCCTTAAGAACACCAAGAACACACGAAGAACATAAACAACTCTCAAATTTTCAACATATTCAATTCTTCACGAAATTTTCTTAAATTTCGGCTACATCAATAATTTCTTTTTAAAAAAAAACCAAAATTCTAAAATCATTTGTAGAGTATAAAAAATTCACCCGCATTATAAAAACTATTCCAAAAAGACAAAAATCATTCCTAAAATTTCAAAAAATTGCTTTGATTCATATTTTTGTAATTGTGTTTGTTTTTCCTAAAAGATATTGAGTTTTAAATCTAGCTCGGAGGGAAACTATTCTTGAAATTTGAGGTTATTTCGTGAAGAATTAAAGAAGTTTGAAATTTGGAAATTGTTAATGTTCTTTATGTGTTCTTGGTGTTCTTAGGGAAGAACAAGCAAAAAGAGTATATTTGATCCAAAAACTTCAATTGAAAAGTGTTAAAAGTTGTTTGAGATGTAAAAAATGATTTTGCAAAATCGGAGTTTAAAAAATGGTATGGATGAGCCTTTTTTTTTAAAAAGCAATGGCATAGATGAGCCAATTTTTTAACCGATGGCATAAATGAATATTTTCTAAAAGTTTGATGGCATATTTGAGTCTTTTCCCTTATATGTATGGGTATCTCGTACTCATGTGAATGCGGACAAACTTTTTTAAAAATGAAAATAAAATTAAAACGTGATCACTCAAGTTTGAGCGAGAAATGAAAAAAAAACACTAGAAATCGCTCAGTATTGAGCGAGAATTAAAAGAAATAGACGTTAACCATCAGTTAAATTTGAAGATAAATCGCTAAGTACTTAGTTAGCTATATGTTTGTTTTGGTTAACTTAAAAAATAAATGATTCTTTGTGCATTTTTTAAAAAAATGGTTATTTTAGCTCCGAACTTAAATATATTAATTCTTAAAGTGGAGAGAGGCTTGCATCTTAAAAGTATTGCTGATGTTAGTAAAAGTTTGGCTTTGTAACATCATGGCTACTCTTTATCATGTCTCCAATCTCTTGCTTGGTAACATCTTTTTAAAATTAGAGATTTAGTTGAGAAGGGTGAAATATTAAGTCTAAAATTACATTCATCAAATTATATAACGAAACATATGAAAAGAATCAACTATTAGATTATGTACCATTTGAATTGGGTGATTTCAAAGACCAAATGTAACTTGTTGCAATGGAGGACTAAATGTCATGAGATGTGTCACTACTTAAAAAATATCATTATTTTTCCATTGAAAAATATTCCGCGGTTATTTTTATAGATATTTTTATATATTGAATTGGTAAGAATAAAAAATAGCAATATTTTCACACGAGAAAATAGAAAGTTCCCACTGTTTTAATAATAATCTGTTTTCCACAATATAATTTTTCAGTAAGCTAATTCGATAAAATAATTAAATTTAAAAATTATATTTATAACACAATTTAACAATGAACAATGTGTTTATTTCTAATAGTGTGTGATCAAACTATATGTTAGTCCTAGGGTTTATGAGTGCATCATTTATAAATGGTCTAGACAAATCAACACAAGTTGTAACATATTAAATAGGTAAGATCACTTTCGATAAATCTCCCAAAGTCATGACACCAATTAATTATACTTATGACATTAATATAATGAAGATTGATAGCCAACCCAAACATGTCATCATAGAATATTTCAACACATGACAACATATCTTGTATCATAGGAAAAATAATTTAGCAAATTTAATATCTCTTTATCTTCTTCTTTTTTTATTGACTTTTGAAGAACTCCTAATTAATTCACTTTTAAGATACAGACAAATTATGATGGAAATGATTATGGATCATTAGTCAAAATGGCTATTTGAGAATTCTAATTTAGAGGCGAAGCTACAATTTGAAGTAGATTGATTTAGAATTCTAATTCTTTGAAGTTACTGAGTTCTAAATGAATAATTTGTATATATACAAAGAATTTTTTTTAATAAAAAAATAAAATTTGAACAAAAATCAATAGATTTGACCAAATCTGTAATCAAATATCGACTCTACCCTTAAATCTAATAGTTATCTGAATATATTGGTCGATTGATTTTGTCATCATCTTGAACGTCACATTACTTTTTTTTAATAGATTAGTGTCACATAATTATCTAGAACTAGAATGAACGAAACAAAACATAGAATGAACGAAACAAAACATAATTATCTCTTAAAATGTTTTAATATTATTCTATTTATAATATGCTTAGTCAACCTTTCTAGAAGCAAGTATAATGCCTTCTTATCTCAACAAAAGAAAATAAAATAAAAATAGTATACATTGATAAGACGTTATTTTCTAAACCATACTATTGATCCACGTGCACACAATGACCAATTCCCTTTTCCTTTCCCTATAAAAAGCCCAAACTTTCTTGTTAATTTCACCAAAACATCAATTACTTGCTTAATTAATTTTCTGAAATACTCTCATTATTATTAAGTCTTTCAAATTCAAAAAAGAGAATGTCTGGTTGTGGTTCAAGTTGTGGTTGTGGTTCTAGCTGCAGTTGCGGCAAGAGTGGAGGGTAAGCCAAAACTACTAAAATTCACTTTTTTTTAAGGAATGTTGTGATCAACTCTTAAATACTTTTTTCGATTTCAGGTTTAAATATTTTCTTTTCGGTTTCAACCAAATTTAATTTATGATATAGAAATATGTTTGATGATATAGTTCAACTCGAAAATAATAAATATGACTTATGATAATTATTATGTTAATTTGTTGCAGGTGCAACATGTACCCTGATTTGGAGAAGTCAACTACCCTTACCATCATCGAGGGAGTTGCACCGATGAACAAGTAACTAATACTTTATTTTGTTATGAATTTTTAGTTTTATGTATTTATATATGGTCTAAAAAATATTGACATGATTAGGTGACTTATAAAGTAGTTGTTGAGTTCACGCTATAACAAAAAATAACTTTTAGCGATAATAAATATGCATATTAACAAAAAGTGTTAAAGCCCTTATCAGGTCTAGCATTAGTTAATTATCATTAAAACCAATGTCGAATATAAGTTTTAGAGACATTTACCAAGAGTTTCAATTAGTTATAATATCAATCGAATGTGAAAGAATTTTTCACTATCAATTATAATGTCCCTTTTACCTTGTTGATGCCCACATCGGTGGGTTAAGGGTTACTAGATCTTCTTATATCTGGTCTTGAAAAATCCTCTCATCATGAGCTGGTTTTTATGGTTGAGTTATTAGATTCAAGATTCATTTCTTCTTTATATGGTATCATAGTCAGATCCAGTCCAATTCATTATTTCATCTAATATTGGACTCTGCCTTATATCGTTCATGCTCCAGATGTTTAGTCCTAGATATGGTGGGTATTGAGACCACATCTGTGGATTAAGGGTTACTTGGTCTCTCCTTATATGTGTTGGATGATATAATCTCTTCATGAGCTATCTTTCGGAGTTGATCAATTCGAATAGTTATCCAAGAGATTTATTGGTGGTAAAATTAATGGTTCTATATGATTAAATATTTTGCAGCAAGGGAATGGTTGAAGGATCAATGGAGAAAGCAACAGAAGGAGGGAATGGGTGCAAGTGTGGATCAAGCTGCAACTGTGACCCTTGCAACTGTTGAAGTGCTTTCACTATGAACATGAAATAATAAATTGTGTTATGTAATATTTTGCGTCATAAAAGCATTGTATAATAATTTGAATAAGACTCCATGTAAAGAATGAATAATAGTGTGTCATGTTATTATACTATACTTTCATGGTTTTTTCTGTTTGGTGGTTTAATTTGATGTTTGGTTGAAGGATGCTTATCTGAGTTGTATCTATTTATGTGCAATATATATTGTAGGACTTGATTGTCCCAGGGGAGATTGTTGGGAAGCGTACTAGGTATCGCGTTGATGGCTCCAAGATAATGAAGGTGTGCTTAGACCCCAAGCTGGAACAAAATATTAACACGTGACCGTTTAGGTTGTTAATATTGTTAGATTAGTGGTTAATTGTATAGTTATGAAGCTAGTGTAGTTAGTTAAGGCGGTTAGCTTAGCATTTTACTCTATATATTCGTAGCTATTGTACACATAACAATTCATATCAATACAATTCCCAATTTCAAAATATCTTCTTCTCATGTAGTTCGCACTAGAATATTGATCTCCGTTAAGTTTTTAAGCTCATAGCTCATATTTTCACATGCAGTAGATTTGATTCGAAGCGTAATTCCTTCATGAATCCTCAATTGAAGCTTGCTTTTGCAGTTTCCATGACAGGAGTGAAGATTGATGCTACTCATCCTCTGTTTCTAGGCCAGGCAAATACTTCAGGATCTGTCCTTATTCCGGTGAAGCTTACCGGATCTAAAAACTATACCTGAATGGAATTGTTTAATTATTCTTTGAATACACATCTGGTTTGGGGAGATTTGAAGGAAATCTTTGACAAAGTGAATAGAGTAAGGATTTGATAATTACACAAGGAAATCACTACACTGATGCAAGGTACCAATTTTGTTTAAGTTTCTTTCTCGAAATTAAAAGAGTTGTAGTATGAGTATGATGTATTGGTTCCATCACCCAAGTTGTGGCCATGAGAAATCGAAGGACTACATTGAACATTTGAACCAACTGAGGTTGCTCCATTTCCTTATTGGCTTGAATGAATCATATGACCAATCCAGGAGGCAAATCCTCATGAAGTCAGTAACTCATTCCTTAGGACAAGCATATGCCATGATAATCCAGGATGAGAGTCAATAGGTAGTTGCAGCAAACATTGTTGCTAAGACAGCTAAGAAGATGGAATCCTTGACACTACAGGAAAGTGTCTTCAATCTGCAAACAGGAAAAGGTAGAGGATTAAGGGTGTGTTTGGTATGAAGGAAAACCTTTTCCGGAAAATGTTTTCCAATTTTCTCATGTTTGGTTGGGTTAAATGTTTTGGAAAATGTTTTTCAAATCAACTCATTTTCCTCAAATTTAAGGAAAATGACTTCCCTACAAAACTTAAGGAAAACATTTTCCAAAACTCTATTCCAACTTCAAATTACAATTTTTTTTGTTTTAAAAAATTTAAATTTGTTTTAAAAAAATATTTTCAACTTCAAATTTTTTATTTTTCATCCCGATCC
>JAJOOS010016719.1:0-20521 GCA_029582725.1 Solanum chiquidenum
CTCTATCCTTCATCCAGTCCACGTGATTCGGTTTCAAATACTCCTAAGCAGAAAAAGTTTTATGCACTTCAGACTCGTGGTGAACAAGAGAGTTCTACCGATGTGGTTATCGGTATGTTGAAAGTCTTCCAACTTGACATTTATGTTTTACTTGATCCCGGTGCTACCTTGTCTTTTGTGACGCCATATGTGGCTATGAGGTTTGATTTCCTCCAAGATGTGTTATTAGATCCTTTTTTTGTCTCTACCCCTGTTGGTGATTCTGTTGTGGCTAAGAGGGTCTATAGAAGATGTCCCGTCTCCTTGTCCCATAGAGTTACTCTTGTTGATTTGGTAGAGCTTGATATGCTAGATTTTGATGTTATCCTTGGTATGGATTGGTTGCACTCATGTTATGCTTCTATTGATTGTAGAACCCGTGTAGTCAAGTTTCAGTTTCTGAATGATCCTATCCTAGAATGGAGAGGGGGAAATTCTATGCCTAAGGTTCAGTTTGTTTCTTTTCTTAAGGCCAGAAAATTGATTTCTAAGGGTTGCATTTACCATCTAGTTAGGGTGGGGGATGTAGATTCCAAAACCCCTACTCTTGAGTCGGTCCCCATTGTGAATGACTTTTCGGAAGTGTTCCCAGATGATATACGCGGTATTCCTCCCAAAAGAGAAACAGACTTCGGTATTGACCTTCTCCCTGATACGCAACCTATTTAAATTCCTCCTTATAGAATGGCTCCGACAGAACTAAAGGAATTGAAAGAACAATTGAAAGACTTGTTGAATAAGGGTTCCATCCGACCATGTATATCCCCATGGGGTGCTCCAGTTTTGTTTGTTAGAAAGAAGGATGGTTCTCTATGAATGTGTATAAACTTCCGGCAATTGAATAAGGTTATGATTAAGAATAAGTATCCTCTTCCAAGGATAGATCATTTGTTTGACCAACTTCTCCGATCGGGTTACTTTTCTAAGATTGACCTCCGATCGGGTTATCACCAATTGAGGGTGAAGGAAGAAGATACTCCAAAAATGGCTTTTAGAACCCAATACGGACATTTTGAGTTTTTGGTGATGTCTTTTGGTTTGAAAAATGCTCCAGCTGATTTTATGGATTTGATTAATAGGGTGTTTATACAAAACCTTGATATGTTCGTGATTGTGTTCATCGATGATATACTGATTTATTAGAGAAGTGAGGATGATCACATCAATCATTTGAGGATTGTGTTGCAAATCCTTAAGGAACAATAACTCTTTGCAAAGTTTAGCAAATGTGAGTTTTGACTAAGGTTTGTGGCTTTTCTTGTTCATATAGTTTCAAGTAAGGGTATTGAGGTAGATCCTAATAAGATGGATGCGGTCAAGAGTTGGCCTAGACCTCTATCCCCTTCGGATATTATAAGTTTCTTGGGTTTGGTTGGTTATTACAGAAGATTTGTTTAGGGGGTTTCTTTCATTGCCTCTCCATTGACAGCATTAACTCAAAAGAAAGCTAAGTTCATATGGTCCGAAGCTTGTGAGAAGAGTTTTTAAGAGTTGAAGGATAGACTTACTTCTGCTCCGGTGTTGACTTTACCGAAGGGGATAGATGGTTTTGTTGTTTAATGTGATGCCTCAAGAATTGGGTTAGGATGTGTGCTTATGCAAAATGGGAAAGTTATTTCCTATGCTTCAAGGCAACTTAAGATTCATGAGAAGAATTATCCTACCCATGACCTTGAACTAGTGGCGGTTGTGTTTGCCTTAAAGATTTTGAGGCATTATTTGTATGGTGTTAATGTTGATGTTTTTACCGACCACAAGAGTTTGCAATACGTGTTTAACAAAAAGGATCTAAATATTCGCCAAACAAGGTGGCTTGATTTATTGAAAGATTATGATATGAGTGTTCTCTATCACCCCGGTAAGGTGAATGTGGTGACAGATGCGCTTAGTCGGTTATCTATGGGTAGTGTTGCTCATATTGAGGATGATAGAAAAGAGTTGGTTCGAGATGTTCATCGATTGGCCCTGTTGGGTGTTCAGTTAGAAGACTCTACTAAAGGTGGTGTTATGGTTCAAAATGGTTTAGAATCATCTTTTGTGGCGGATGTGAAAGTTAAGCAAGGTCTCGATCCAACTTTAGTGGATTTAAATGAAGCAGTGCTTAAGAAGTCCATTGAGGCCTTCTCCCAATGGGGAGATAGTGTACTTATATATCAAGGTCATTTTTGTTTTCCTAATGTTAATGACTTGAGGGAACATATCTTGTCAGAAGCCCATAGTTCTCGGTATTCCATTCACCCGGGAGCCACCAAGATGTACTATGAATTTGCGGGAGATATATTGATGGAATGGGATGAAGAAGGATATTATGGAATTTGTTGCTAAAAGTCCTAATTGTCAACAAGTGAATGTTGAGCAATAGAAACCGGGAGGTTTGTCCCAAGATATTAGTATTCCTACTTGGAAGTGGGAAGAGTAGGATTGCCACGTACTCGACAACAATATGATTCAATTTGGGTTATAGTAAACCGAATGACGAAATCGACTCATTTCATCCCCCATCAAAGTTTCTTATTTGGCGGAAAACTATGCCAAGTTATATTTGAGGGAAATGGTAAAGACGTTGCATGGAGTGCCCTTGTTCATTATCTCCGATCAAGGTATCCAATTCACTTCACAATTTTGGAAATATTTCCAAAAGGATCTTGGTACTCCTGCTAAGCTTAGAACGACCTTCCATCCCCAAACCGATGGACAAGCGGAGCGTACTATCCAAACTTTGGAATATATGTTAAGAGCTTGTGTGATTGACTTCAAGGGTAATTGGGAAGATCATTTGCCTATGATTGAATTTGCCTATAATAATAGCTATCACTCAAGTATTGGTATGGCTCCATTTGAGGCATCGTATGGTAGGAGTTGTAGATCTCATATAGGCTGGTTCGAGGTGCGTGAATTTTCCCTAATAGGTCCCAAATTGGTATATGAGGCTATAGAGAAAGTTTGACTTATTAGAGAAAGGTTGAGAATAGCCCAAAGTCGACAAAAGTCATATGCTGATGTTAGAAGAAGAGATCTTGAGTTTGATGTTCATGATTGGGTTTACTTTAAAATCTCACCTATGAAGGGTGTAATGAGATTTGGTAAGAAAGGGAAGCTTAGTCCCCGTTATGTAGGCCCATATCAGATTTTGAGACGTGTTGGTAAGGTTGCTTCTGAACTAGATTTGACTAATGAGTTGGCATCGGTGCACCCCATTTTCCATCTCTCTATGTTGAAGAAATGTGTTGGACATACGACATCTATGGTTCCCATAGAAGGTTTGGGAGTTAAGGAGAATCTTTCTTATGAAGAAGTTTTGATTGAGATTTTAGACCGGCAAGTCAAGAAGTTGAGAAACAAAGAAGTTTCTTCAGTGAAAGTGTTGTGGAGGAATCATTTAGTTGAGCGTGCTGCTTGGGAGACCGAGGCCAATATGATATCCTGATATCCTCATCTCTTTTCTTCTACTCCTACTCTAGCTTGAGGTATTGAGTTCCTCATGGTTTACTCTTTTGGAGTCACGTATTTTAGATATTCCCATGATTTCCGTATTATGCATGTTCATGAAAAGATTAAGTTTTGAGAAAATGAGTCAAGTTGATTGATTTTTACATGATTATGTGCATATGAGTATGAATTGCATATAGACTACTTGATATGATATTTTGAACGTGCTTTAGCTAGGAGTTGATGTTTCCTTCTCGGATATATGCATTTGAGTATGAGTTGCATATGGACTGTATGATATAATAATATGAGCATGATTTAGCTTGGAGTTGATGTTTTCTCCTTGGATATGTGCATTTATGTGATTGCATGCATGATGGGTTGCTAGTTTTGAGTCTTTTCTTTCAAGAGATGTCTAGAATCCCATTCGAGGACGAATGTTCCAAAGGGGGAGATAATGAAACACCTCGGAATCTAGTAGACTAAGAAAGAGACTAAGTGACAAGTCACAAGCCAAAGATTTGAGCATGGGCACCCTTAACGAAAGCCCAGACGATCCTTGAAGGGCACCACGTGGCGTGGTGTTACCCGTGGTGACTCACAACAAAGCCAAAAGGATTTCATTCAATTATGATTTATTATTATTGATTAAGTCTCCTAATGCATGATTTAATGTTAATACATGATATCTAAGAGAAAATATGTTGACTTGTGCCTAATTTATAATTTTCAACTATGAACCTATGATGAACCTATGAACCATGAATATATGGAGATATGCAGTTTTATTAGATTATTGTAAATATTTTGGGGATGCTTTGAAAGAAAGTATCAATGTTATTGTGAAAGATTTTCTCTTATGCTATGATGATCATGATTATGAAAGGTATTTCTCACATATGGATTCACATTAGTGAAAGGTTTTCTCATCTATGTTGAATTGTGTTTAAGGAGCTAATCTATGTTTTAATCAAAGAGTGTGGATTGGTATTGATCATTGTTTTTCTTATGTTATATTGATCTTTGACTTTTATCTATTCCGTTGGGATTTAGACTAAGACCCTAAAGGGCTTTGGGGTGGAGATTCAAATAAGGTAGTCTCTGGGAGCTACCTCTAGTCCCAAACTATGTGCCCCAGTAGGATTGACCTAAATGACTTAGATAGTGGATCCACTTTAGCAAATGATGATATGTACGAATTCTACCTTGGCAAGTAGATTCCTTTTCTTTCGATATGAGAGATATACTGGATTCTATGATATAGCTCTCATGGTCTTATGTCTATTAAAGCTAATATCCCACAAAACGACTATGTTTTTTCAAAGCTTTTCTTATGTCTCGTATTTCAATGCATTTGACCTTATTTCATGATTTACATTTCATTGCTTTTTTAAATCTTTAAAAGTTTCAAAGAAATATCTTGTCTTCATGTTTTAAGCCATTCATGTTTTCATGACTATTTTATGCATATTGCCCCATACTTAGTACATTACATGTACTAATTCATACTTGTGACTACATTGTTTAACTAATGTAGATTTCGACGCTCCTACCTCCCATTCTCGTGGCTAGTTGATCTCATTGACGGTTCGAAGATCAAGAGTTGGTGAATCCTCATGTTCCGAGGACCGAGATACTCTTATAGATTCATCTCATTTCTGTTTTCAAACTTTGTATATGATGTATGGATTACATCCCGATCACTTTCTCTATATGTAATAGATGGCTTATTGAGACTTATATTAGACTTCATCTTTGTCAAAACTCTTTTGAAATGTGAAATACTATATTTTGAACTCTTTATTTCTATTGTCTTGTATTATGCATGCTAAGTGGCTTGTGTAAGGCCTTTCGGGGTTCTATACGACATGTTACACCTAGAGTATACTTTGGGTCATGGCAAGGGTGTAGGTTCGGGTCATGACAACCACTATAAATTGATTGAATCTCAAGTAATTCCAAATCAGTAAGCTTGACCAAGATTGGTCCTTAGACACACTTCCATGTAGGGTTCGAGTTGTACAGTCACTAGTGGATTCACCGACGCGTGAGATCCATTCACGTCTCCTCCAAACACCAAATTTTGGTTATTGGAGGATCAGAGGGAGATTTTCTCCCTAGGTAGGTAGTGACAAGTAGTTTTGAAGTCATACGAATCAGAAATAAGGTAGTTACAAATTCCACCTACCATGGTGAACAATCACTTTAAATCTCACAATTCAGGGTAGGATCTGATACCATGAGCAAGGAGTTGGAGAGAATAACTTTCTCTCCTTAAAAAACCTCCATCTTTTACTACCTCTCATATCCCATCTTTACTCTCTCAAGCCTATTTTGTTCCTTTTCTCATTTTTGGATCCTGCATTCCACCTTTTCTTTCTCTTGATGGCACCTAGGGAATGGTCATTACAAATTGAGAAGAATAAGAGGAAGGAGGATATGAAGGACGGGTAAAACCAAACCATGTTGGACATATGTTCTTTGTCATATATATATTTGTACTAATAAATATGGACTGAAAGAGTTCCTTCGAGTGTAGGAGATGAAATCTATCTTACTTCTACACTAATAAATATGTTTTGGGTTCGATAAGTTATTATCACGAGGAGGAAACTGGAAAATCCACGCTAGACGTGTGTTTTTTTCCATATATGAACCCTGTTGTCCAATTGAAAACCCTCATATATGAAGGTGTGTATTGAAAGATTTCCTTCGATTATAAGAGGATGCAATGTATTGCATTTTCCATACAAATAAAAATGTGTTTTGGGTTGATCAAATTGCTTTTAGGACGGGGATGATGAGGAAGTGGAGACTAGGGAGGGTTGTTTATGTCCTTAGCATAACCACTTGATGAAATTTGATGGGAAGTGGGGTAAATGACCAATACTACCAATCCATGTTGGACATTCTCTCTTTGCATATCTGAACTATGTTGTCTAATTCAAAACCATCATATGAAAGCATGGATCGAAGAGTTCCTATGAGCATAAAAGGATGAAATGTATATCATGTCCATACTTATAAATATATACGTAATTTTTTTTGATCAAGTTATGAATTTGTCCTTTGAGATGAACTTCATGTGAACTAATGTCAACCATGGGATAACATCCCAACGAGTGGTAGGTTGCATGAAACTTTGCACTAAGGGTTACAGAGAATCCATACATATTAGTACTACTACTCCTTTATGAAAAAGGAGGAAATGTGCAACTTGAAGATGTCATTAGAGGAAAAAGTAGAGTGGGGAACATGAAATGTTAGGAATTTGAAAATAAATTATGTGTAAGAGGAGTGGAAAACAACGTAAATACTACTTATTGGATTGGTGAGAAATGCATACTTAACGAGTATTGTGGAACTTAATTTGAATCATTAACACCAATCAAGGTTCAAGAAGATGTATTTATTATGTTAATTCGTTGACTTAACGAGTTAAGGGTGTGTTAAAGAGTCCTCTTTATGAAATCATATATAGTTAATTGGTTATTCTTTAAGTTTTTTAGTTTGTTGACATATAAAAAATGGATTTGATTAAATGACAGGTAACCAATTTGACAGGTAAGACATTGCAGGATAGTGTTGGAGATGTCAAAGCATTGCTTGGTGATCACCTAGAGATTACCAAAACAATCAAGTTAAACGTTAAAGAGTCAGATACTTATCCTCTTGCATATAAGTATATACATGAAAACTATAAATTACCTGGATATTTTACTTTGGGATTATTTCCGCAGAAATTACCTACGAATTTTCATGCAAAAATATGAAATTTCTAAAATTCTAGACTTTTTTACTTGCGAAAAATATTTCTCAAGAAAAATTGGTATGTAAATTTGGCGCCATTTCTAAAAAAATTATTGCCTAGGAATTATTTGAGGCAAATAATTTGCAAATACCATTTTCACAGGCAAATTCTCAAGTAATGAAAAAAGCTATATTTTTATTTGTTTGCAACAAATTTCCTAAATAAACTTGTTTGTCAATCAAGCTAGAAGTAATTACTTAAAAATTATTTAGAAATAATTTTATACGTGGTATTACCTGGAAATTTATGTTCTACGAATTTTGTGGGGAATTTATTTCTTGAGAATTTACTTGGAAATTTTTTTGCTTGTACAATTACTTGGGGGTTTTATTGTTGTAAATTTGGTTAGAGATTTTTTGAGGAATACATACTTGAATTTTTTTTTACATAATTTAACTGGAAGTTTTTTTTTTAATCAAAGAACTTGTTTTATTTGAAAACATCTAGAAATATTTCTTTAAAATATATTTGACCAAATAAAAAATAACAATGACATTACAATGAATTTTATTTTAAATATTTACTCTACTTTTGGATTAAATAAATTATTATACAATAATATTAATCTAATACGGTGTTGGAACATTATTACAAATGTCATAATCAATATTTTTAACTTATATGTAATTAATATTTATTCTCACTAAAAACAAATGATGCAGTTGTTTATTTTGTTTTTTTATTTAAAAGATAGAAAACATTAAATTGTAATTATAAATGTAATTAATTTAGATTTAATATTATTTATATTAAATTATGTATTATTGAATAAGTCGAGCATTATACTCATGTATAGAAAAATGTGTGTGTGTGGAAAAATCATTATCTCTGTGATTGTTATCTATGTATGTGAATGGTTCCATTGTTAAGTCTATTTCATGAATTGATATGTATGTGTTGCCTTGTTTTGGAATAAATGATTGCATAGTTGGTTTAAATGAAAAGAGTGGAGAATATGTTGTTTGGAAAATGTCATGTGATTACTTTAGATTTTCTTTTGTATTGTGTCATTTTTTGTTAGTAGTATCGATTGAGGACAAGCAACAATTTTAAGTTGAGGGTGTTGATATACCACAGTTATACAATGCTTATAATTCATTAATGTTGGAGTTTTTCATGTTTCCTAGGCATTTGTTAGTAGATTTGACAGTATTCTTGTCTATGTTTTCAGGAAAATAGGTTGTGGCAGTAGGAGTAAGGAATTTTAGTAAAGCAACAGCTTTTTGAAGACCTATGGGTCAACCTACGAGCCGTAGTCATCTCTATGAGCAATAGGACTGATTTGTACATGAGGACTATAGTGTTTCGACCTAAGTGTGGGACCATGAGATCGGACTATGAGCCGTAGGTCCAAGTCGTAGACAGACTCAAAAATTTTGAGTCACAATACTTTGGACTACAATTAGCGTGCAAAGTTCAACGGGTCATAAAGCATACCCGTAGAAAGTGTCCAGATGACCTTTGAAGAGGCTGCCTGCTAAGAGTGGGGTCTATGAGCTGCCATTTGACCTATGAGTGGTCGACCAGGAACCGTAGACCCGAATACCGAATCCTACTTTTCCTATGTTTTCATTGTTTATTTTAATTAGGATTAGATATCTATAAATAGGTCCTTTTTATTTACTTTTGATGTGAGACAGCTTATACTTTGGTTTTTGACTTTGAGAATTAATTTGTGAAATATTTCTCCATTGTAATTCTTGAATTGTTTGTTTATATTTCATCTTTTGTTCTTCAATTAAAGATCCCGGAATTCGTCAATTATTATTGTAAGTTCCTGATTTATTTTAACTCCATTAATAAGAACTGTGATCAAACAAGAATGAGTAACTAATTCCACAAATAGGGTTATGGGTATCATGAGATATTAACAACGTAGACATAGTAATTAGTAATTTTTTAATCGTATTTATGCATGTATTAATTTTTTGTTCACGTTGATTGCTTATTATGAGAGCATGTGTTAGAACTCACCTTGTTCTTACGTTTCTAACCAATGAAGTAATGAATGAGAAAAGAGATTATACAACGGAGATTTGGGGACTAAACCCTCATCTTATAGCTTGACCTAGACTAGGAGATAGCTAATATGGGGTCAAAGGTAATGATTATTAAAACATACACTCATAGTCCTACCGAAGTTGCGTGGTGAAATTCACTTATTTGGGCGACCATCTACTATGGAGATACCTAACTTACTGACTTTGCATGCTATACACTAGACAAGGTTACTACTATAAGGTTTATTGCATTATGAACTTGCGGGGAACAAATACCCTAGGTTTATCTTCTATTGATTTTACAAAACATTCATTCATGCTTCCTGTATTACATGTTACTATAATTATCCAATAGAGATTTTGTTTCACAAAACCCACCCCCCTTTTACAAAAATAACTCAACCAAAATTACAACTAACTATCAATTAGGCTAAGTCTAGACCTCATTCCTCATGGGATCAACCCCGTAACACCTCGGACTTCAAGAAAGGGCTAAAAAGGGCAAATGGGCAAGTCTACGAACCGAAAATGGACCATGGACCCTTCATGGCACCGTAGATGGGCCGTTTAGGGTCCACGACTTGTTAAGGGAAATGTGAACCACCATCCAGGACTTCCTGGGCAGGAGTCATCTAGACAGCGCCTTTGACGGCCCGTGGTGACTTCGATGGCCCTTTTAGGGGTCGGTACAAGTCACCCTGCATTTTTTAAAATTTTGTATCAACTTCAAATGATCATATCTCTCAGAACAAATGAATTAAGTGGCCTATGACCTATCAAATTAAAGACCTTTGAGTTCTCTTTCCAACGCCACCAAGTTTGCCTAATTTTGATCTCGAAGTAAAACGTTGTGACAGTTTTAGTGAAGCCTTTCCGGGCAAGGGCAATATCACGACCCACTAGACGGGTCGTGGTGCTTTAAACTACTCGTGAAGCCCCTGTTTTAAGTCACCTCATAAGTTTTAAGTCAGGGTTGTATTGGTCTTTCCCTCTATGAATTTGGTACTTAAAATACTTCGTTGCACTTCGTCTAAGACTAACTAATTAGTCAAAAACTACCTTAAACATATAAGTTTCCTCTCAAGTCGGTTCCAAGTAGAAAAGGAGTGTCTTCTCCAATTTCCAGTCCTAGGGTTCTCTCCTTCAAGCGTCAACTTTAGATTTCTTGCAGGGATTTTCATCCACCAAGTATGTGGGTATTCATTAAGGGTTTTGTTCGCCCTTATGTCCAAAACTTGAGACCTTTTTTTCGATTATTATGGTTTTATGAATTTAGGGTTCTTGCCCAACTAAGCAGATTCTCTATAAAATTAATTCTTGTGATTACCAGTCGATTCTATACTTATTTAAATGAGTTGGCATGAATTCTTATGGAGATTTAAAAGGAAAAGAACTCACCCTGTAATTGTAGTATTTCCACATGAATTAGCTCTTCTCCAGAATTTAGCTCAGAGTGTTAGCATTTAGTTTTAAGCAAAAATTTAGTCAATTTTCTATCCACAGCTTTTCTCAGAAATTGTTTTTAGACCAATTTAGTTATGTCTCATGAATTCAGGACCATAGTTTAAAATAAGCTACTAGTGTTCAGTTTGGGAGTAGTGTTTAGCACCGAGTTGAACTATGGTTTAGCGTACCCTCAAGTCTCAGATTCCATCGTTGGTTTATAAGTCCCCTCTATTGGGCATAAGTTTTAGAGATCACGCCACAGTCATGTCGTTATAACCTGGTAAGGTATATTAGGTCCTCTCGATGGGGCGTATACACCAGACTCCATGTTTAGCTCACATCTCCACAGTATTAGCTTTAGTAAGGTACTTCACTTCAGGCCCATAGTTGTATTTATTCTCAGTTTTTTAGCATGCTTCCAGGTTACTCATGTATTCTAGTTTTTATGCATTATTGTATCTTGGGCCTATGTACTTTAGTTCTCTTTAGTTTACATACTTGAGTAGTATTTTTAGCATGTTTATATATTCAATTAGCTTTGCATATCCCTCATGCTCAGTACATCCGAAGTACGGACGCATACTCTATGTTGCATACTATTATGATGCAGTCTCAAGTTCAGACATATGATTAGCTCATACCGACGCCATATCAACGATAGTAGGGAGTGAGTCCTCATCATACGAGGACGTTTCTTTATGTTTTTTTCATTTAGTTGGTTCGTTATTAGTTTCAGTATTTTAGAGTTAGTTGGGGAATTGTCCCAACAGCTCATCAGTATTAGAATCTTTCAGGCATAGAGTCAAACTTAGTTGATTTGGGTTGTTCTACTTTGAACTCGATTATTTCTTTGAGATATTGTCAGTTGAATTACTTTAGATTATATATTCATTTTTCAGTTATTCTTCCGCTTGGTTATAGTTATTTAAGTATGCTTGTGATATTCCATATTTAAGGTTAGCTTGGGGTTACTTGTGACCCTAGGTCCCATGTTACGTCTAGGGACTAGCTTTGAGGTGTAACAAACTTAGTATCAGAGCATCAGGTTCAAGATTCCTAGGGTGTCTGAAAGTCACACTAAGTAGAGTCTCTTTCATGTGTGTGAAGCGTGCCACACCTATGAGGGGAAGGCTACGAGGTGTTCTAAGAAAAACTTCACCTATTTTGCTATATTTATCATGCGATGGAGTGTGATTCAACTTCTCCCTTCTAATCAGTCGTTATACATTTCAGATCATGCATCCTCGCAGAGCTAACACACGCAATGCTAATGCAGTTCCTCCAGTCCCTAACCATGAATTTACAAAATGCAGAGTTACATAATATGATCCAGTTGTTGGCTCAGACCGTAGGCAACCAGCCCAAGTTCCTCCGAACCCCACTGGTGGATCAGCTGCATCCAGGGTTTGAGATTTTGTTTGTGTGAATCAGCCAGAGTTTCTAGGGTCGAAGGTTGGTGAGGACCCACATAATTTCATTGATGAGATCAAGAAGATTCTTGAGGTAATGCAAGTTACAGGTATTGATTGTGTTGAACTAGTATCCTATCAACTCAAGGATGTGACTCATATATGGTCCACGCAGTGGAAAGGCAACAAGGGTGCGAATGAAGCTCTAGTGACGTGGGACTGTTTTACTGGAGCTTTTCTGGATAGGTTCTTTCCGAGAGAGTTGAGGGAGGCTAGGGCCAATGAATTTATGAACTTGAGGTAGCGATCGATGTAAATCCAAGAATACGGGCTAAAGTTCACTCAGCTCTCCAATTATGCTCCACATATGGTGGCCGATCCGAGAGCACAAATGGGCAAGTTCTTGTTTAGAGTATCTGATCTAGTAAAGACCGAGTGCAGGAATGTTATGTTATTAGAATATATGGATATATCCAGCCTAATGACCCATGCTCAGCAGGTCGAGAGAGATAAGCTCAAGAAAATGTCTAAGGATAACAAAAATGCTAGAACGGGAAACTATGAATATTCTTAGCAGAGGTTGGCAGTGGAAATTGCTTACAATTTATGTAGAGGTTTATAGCCCCATCGCCTTCATCAGCTAGCACTCTGTCCCTAAGGCTATGACAGGATTAGAAACGGAGGGCATCAAACTCTATTTCTAAGGGAAGTGTTTCAGGTAACTGGACTTTTCCATCTTGTCCAAAGTATGGTAAGAATCATCCGTATGAGTGTCTTGCTGGCAAAGAGGGGTGTTTTGGGTGCGGTCAGCTTGGTCATAGGTTGAAGGATTGCCCTTGTGCTAGGCAGGGTGAAGGAGATAACAAAACTCAGTATACAACTCCAGCAGCTCCAGCGGGTCATCCCACTCAGTAAGGTGCCTCGTCTGGAACAAGTGGTGCCCAGCGCCAGAACAGGTTATATGCTCTCCAGGCTCGACAGGATCAGGAAAATTCTCCCGATGTGGTTGTGGGTATGTTACAAATCTTTCATTTAGATGTTTATGCATTGTTAGATCCAGGGGCTACACTTTCTTTCGTAACTCCTTATATAGAAGTAAACTTTTGTGTCAGTCCAGAAATCCTCCCAGAACTTTTCTCAGTCTCTACTCCCATTGGTGGCCTAATTATAGCTAAACGAGTATACATAAACTGCCATTTCACAGTTTCCCAAAATGTCACCTTAGCATACCTTCTAGAGTTAGGAAATGATAGATTTTGATATCATTCTAGGCATGGATTGGTTACATTCATGTTATGCCTTAGTCAATTGTAAAACTAGGATTATTCGGTTTCAGTTTCAAAAACAACCAGTTTTAGAATGGAAGGGTAGTTACTCAGTGCATGTAGGTCATTTCATCTCCTACCTTAAGTCCAAAAAAATGATTTCCAAAAGGGAATATCTATCGTCTTATTCGAGCTAAAGATTCAAACTCCAAAACCCCAACTTTTGAGTCAGTCCCAATGGTAAATGAGTTTCCAGAAGTGTTCCCAGAAGATCTTCCCAGAGTTCCTCCCAAAAGAAAAATTGACTTCAGAGTAAACCTCCTTCCAGATACCCAGCCCATTTAAATTCCTCCTTACAAGATGGCTCCAACTGAGCTTATGGAATTGAAAGAACAGTTGAAAGACTTTCTAGATAAAGGCTTCATCAAACCCAGCATCTCTCTATAGGGTGCTCCAGTGTTGTTCGTGTGAATGAAAGACGGTTCCCTCGGGATGTGTATTGAATACCTTCAATTGAATAAAGTCACAATCTAGAATAAACATCCCATCTAGAGGATTGATGACTTGTTCGACTAGGTACATAGTGCTAGTTGCTTTTCTAAGATAGACCTCAGAACCGGCTATCATCAGCTCAGAGTCAGAGATAGTGATATACCGAAGACAACCTTCAGAACTCGGTATGGTTAATTTGTAGTTATGTATTTTGGACTAACAAATGCTCCTACAGGTTTCATGGACTTAATGAACAGGGTGTTCAAACAGTATTTGAACTTATTCGTCATCATCTTTATGATGATATCCTCGTTTATTCTAGGAATGAGGAAAAGCATGTGACTCATCTGAGAATTGTTTTGCAAAACCTCAATGATTGCCAGCTATTTGCTAAGTTCAAAAAATTTGAATTATGGTTACACTCGGTCGCTTTCCTTGGTCATGTGGTATCCAACGAAGGGATCCGAGTGGATTCTCAAAAATTTAGGCAGTAAAGCACTGGCCCAGACCCACCTCTCCGACTGATATCAGAAGTTTCTTAGGTTTGGCAGGTTACTACATCAGATTTTTTGAAAGATTTTCATCCATAGCTGCCCTATTGACCAAGTTGACTAAAAAATGGTCAAGTTTCAGTGGTCAGATGAGTATGAGAAAAGCTTCTTAGAACTGAAGACCAGGTTGACTACAACTCTTGTCTTGAACCTACCAGAGGGTTCAGACAGTTATGTGGTTTATTTTGATGCATCTAGGGTCGGCTTGGGTTGTGTGTTAATGCAACAGGTTAAGGTCATAGCTTATTCTTCCAAACAGCGTAAGGTCCATGAGAAGAACTACCCCACTCATGACCTCGAACTTGCAACCGTCGTGTATTCCCTGAAGATTTGGAGACATTACTTGTATGGTGTTCATGTTGATATGTTCACTAATCATAAGAGCCTCTGGTAGGTGTTCACTAAGAAAGAATTGAATCTTCGTCAGAGAAGATGGCTTGAGTTCCTCAAAGACTACAACATGAATGTGTTATATCATCCGGGTAAGGCTAATGTAGTTATTTATGCTCTCATCAGACTGTCTATGGGTAGTGTGTCACACGTTGAGGAGGATAAGAAAGAATTAGCCAGAGTTCATAGGCTCACTCGGTTAGGAGTTTGCCTTATGGACACATCAGATAGTGGTGTGATAGTTCATAATGGGTTAGAATCTTCATTGGTAGCGAAACTTATTGAGAAACAAGACAGTGATCTTATACTGCTTCGGTTAAAAATGTAGTTCACAATAGAGAGTTGAGGTGTTATCCCAAAGGAGAAATGGTGTGCTTCGTTACTAGGGTCGCTTATGTGTTGCAAATGTTGATGAGTTAAGGCAGCAGATCCTTATAGAAACCCATAATTCCAGATATTTTATTCATTCGAATGCCACTAAGATATACCGTGATATACGGGAAGTCTATAAAACTCGGCATTCCAAAGTTAACCACGCTAACAGAATTCTCATGCGAGCATGTTTACCAAGAATGTTGACCAAAGTCAAACATTGGCTTAAGCTTCCAAGTTAACACGCCTAACGACACAAACTCTCACCAGAAGTCTCGGAGCCCAAACCAACCATGTCCCTAGCCTAAAATGGCCCTTCCGGAGCTGATGAAATTGTCAGCATTACATTTTGAGGCCATCTTTCTAAACTTTTGACTGAAGTCAACCGTTCAATTTTTAAAGGCACCAAAATATGAAAATTCACACAGATTCCAAATGAACGATCAGGCGACCGAACTGTCAGTCTTAGCAAGTCATAAATGACTTGGGGTCGCTACAAGAAAGCTCTAAACTTTGAAAAGATCTGAAAACGAAGAAAATGACCTGGAAGATCATTTTATTTTTTATTTTGGAAATTTAAATATGTAAGATGTTAATTGTAAATTATGTAGATTTAAGAAATAAGAATACTTATTTGTTTTTTTAAAATAATTTAAAATTTAAAAAAACCTATATATATATATAGATCCCTACAAAAAAATTGTCTAGAAAAATATGTTACAAAAAAATACATACTCCGAAAACAAAACAGATTAAAGAAATAAGAATACTTATTTTTGAAAAAAAAATTCAAATCAAATAAAAATATAAATGATATCAATTTTCAAAGCAATAAAAGAAATTCCTAGAGAAAATGATGAAAGGAAGAACCAAAATAAGAGATGGATATAGATAATAGGATATTGATAACAACCAAAATAGTGACAACTATTTGGAGAAATTGAAGCATAGATACATCATGTTAATTATAAAACACTATATTTAAGGAAAGGATATTGTAAATTAATTGATTAAGTATTATTTTCATTCATTTTCTGTATTTTGTTTTTTAATGAATTTATTATTCGTTAGGTATCGTTAGAAATCTAATGTCATATATTGAAATCTAAAAAGTTTTGTTAGAACTAATAATATTCACTCTTAAATGTGTCATTTATTAAATTTTCTCATTAAAAATGTCACTATTATTATTTAATGAGTAAAACAAAATCCTAAATAAATATATTATTTCATTTCTCTTTAAACACATTTTACTTCCAATTTTTCTTTGCCCCTTTCCAATTGAAAATTTTAGTTGTGGACTAACGGGTTTCACCGCGCTAAAGTATATATCTATTATTTTTTCAACTAGATGAATATTCTTATTGCTTCCACGTATCTTTCATTTTTCATTTCAAAATTCGAAAGAACCCATTTTGTTTTCACCATGGAAATATTTTTAAAATGGAAATTTCAGTTTGAAAGATTAGTAGTGGCTCATATTAATTAGTGGCCTAAATCTAAAAGTAAATCGGAGGCCTAACTTCTCCTCTTTTTTTTGAAATCCAAAGTTATTTCTTCTTTTTAATGAAAAAACTTTATTTTTTCTATGGCCTTAAACTAAAGATGTATGTGTGTGTGTATATATATATATATATATATACCAAAATATATTTTAATCTTGTGATTTTAAATATGTCATGTGGGAGTTAAATTTAAAAATAGACAACAAAGAAAGCGGCCTCAGCGCAAGATTGGAGAAGTGAGTGACCGTTCATCCGGACAAAAAAAAAAGCAGAATGATGTATGGAATGAACATAACAATCTCTTCATAAATTGAAAAATTATAGCAGAAAAGTAATTACGCAATCATAAATTGCATTTCACTCGGTAATCAACAAAGTTATTCCGGTGGCAAATGTACAACTAAACTATATACTAATTTTTTCACTGAGGTATCGTTTATGAAAACTTTTTTTCCTGAAAATACAGTCAAGTCAGCTCTTTATTTTCTGTTGTCTGAAATATAATTAATTTTTTGGGGTTTTTTTCAGTTGCATTAATATTTCGATCACCAAAGCTCTTAATAGTAATGGTCTATACAAGGTAAATAAAACAATATTAGAGATTCAATCCATTTTGTTTGTATACTTTGAAATTCTTGATTTTGTATCAGGGGTTTTCTAGTGTTGCGGACAAGATAAATGTCACGTTTCCAGCGCCAAGAGGGATCACATTTGACAAAGATCCAATTGAGTGGTCATCATATCCACCAAGGACAAGGCAATGATAAAGAACAACACATCAGGATTCGAGTAGAATTTGACAAGAATGACGATATTTCTTGTGATGAAGAAACAAATAATTTTTCTAGCAAAAATTTCTCATATAAGGTGACGACAAGGATGGAGACAACAATTTTTTCTAAGGAAAATTGAATACAACATTAGTGAAGGACAAATGTTCAAGCTCCAAAGGAAAAATGTTCTTCAATTCATTTTCATTGGCACCATTCTCCAAATCTCACAAACAAAACCCACAAGCATATTATTTCAATGAAAATCAAGAAACCAAATTCATTTTTTTTCAGATCAATTTATTATTGTTGAAAGGGATTGGAAAAAATATCACCATTGATGGATAAAGCTTCAAGCTTAAAAATGGGTCTACAATCAAATTGAAAATTTTAAACTCAAATTGATTTTTTGTTATTGAAAGGGATTGAGAAAGTACTACCACCATTGATGGACAAATCTTCAAGCTTTAAAGTTGATCTACAATCAAATTGAAAATTTCAAGCTTAAATCGATTTGTTATTGTTGAAAGAGGTTGAAAATATTCTTGAAATAGATGATGTACAAAACACCCAATAACCTAGATCCCTACCATGCTAAATGAAATGAAGGTATTTTTTGTCAGCAAGCATAAAGTCTACAGATTTAAAGAATTGGAAAGACACGAGATTGACACAACTTTCAGGGGATTTTACATGTTGAAGCTGGATGGAATGGGAAAGATACAAAGTTTGAAGTGAGTGAATAAGAGAGTAGTTTCAGTGAACAAGTCATCTTCTTTCTTGAAAGATACGTTCTTGATTTCATGGTCATGGTGGGTTGAGAAGAAGAGAGCGATGGTTTTTGATGAAAATGAAGAATGGATTTTGGCACCACCCATTTTTGTTGTGGGTCAGATGGATTTTTAATTCTTGGGTAAAAAATAAATAAAATCGGGTAAATCATTTAAATGAAGCCACGTGTCAATCTGTTAGTATTAAGAGTATAGACGATCCAAAATATTGACGGTAAGGGTATACACAACCTTAAAGTATAATTGAGGGTATTATTGGCATACCATTTATGATAGTTCGAAGGTATATTTGTACTTTTTTCCTTATTTATTTACCATAGTTCACTAATGTAACCATAGAATTGGTAGTTTTAGGTGAATTAATGGTAGAAAAAACCTAGTTTGGGTGAAAAAATCATGAGGTTTGTCTAGGATATGAGATTTGCATATAATATGAAAATATTTAGGTCATTTGTGATTGATTTTGTATTATACTATTATTTTAGACCAAGAACAAGCTAAAGTTTCACAAAAGGAATCAAGGTTCGCGATCAGACTTTTGCAACAATGTTTGGTTGCCTAGGTAAGCTAGGTTTTTTTAACTGAGTAGTTAGATTTGTTTTTCTATTGCATGGTATTTTGTAGATTAATGGGAGTTTTCATGTCTAGGTATTCTGGCACAGAGTCTGAATGGTTAAGGGTTCTAGTTCTTGATTATTAACCTTGGATCTTTTTGTCAAGGTGGCTTGGTGGGAAAGTCAAATTGAAAAGAAAAAGTGCAGAAAATTTATTGAGGCAGTAACTATGAGTCCTATCTACGGACCGTAGGAATGCCTACGAGCCATAAAAGGAAAGTCGTAGAGTTGAGTTAAGTTTTTGGAAAATTCAAGTTTCTGAAGTTTGACCTACAAGTAGTCAGGACGAGCCGTAGGAATTTGGACAGGTCGTAGATGGCATCCGTAGAAGTGATTCAGACGTAGTGTAATTTTTTACTTGAACTTGGGGTCTACAGAAGAGGTCTACGAACCATAGAATGAACGACGGATCGTAAATTGGTTTCCTGAAAAGTTGAATGAATTTTAGATTTCTAAAGTTGGTTCTACTGTTGATCGATACGGGCCATAGAAAGTCCTAAGGACCATAGGTCCAAACTGTAGAAGTCATCCAAGTGTTATTCTTAAGGGTATTTAGGTCTTTTCCTATGCATTTAATACTTATACTATGCTGTTTTGACCCTGATTTTAAGACCTATAACTTCCTTTCAACTCCTAATTCTACCCAAGCTCTTTCATTCTCTCAAATCCCCAATTCTCATTCAAGTTCATCCTCCCCAAATTCTCTCAAGCTTCAAGGAAGAAATATAGGGTTCAAGCTTCAAGTTTATTTTTTCCCTCCATTGCTTTTGGGATTTGATCATCAAGGTATGTGAGATTTTACCATTGCATATCATTTAACCAATGAGTCCCAAAGGATTTTTAAGTTTCCAATTCAATTTCACATAAATTGCTTAAGATTTCATGTGATCTTCATGGGTCTTATTTAATTTTGTGTTAATTGTTCAATTTTAATCTTCCTATGCATATTTAGATTTCAATTACATGTTTTTTAATTGATTTTATATAGACTCATGTATTATTCATGATTTTGATTATGAATCTATGAAGATATGAATATGATTTATAATAGTAATGCATAATTTATGACGTAAAAGATGTTTATGATCTAAGGTTGCTTTTAAGATAAGCATCAAAGAAATTGTGAAAGATTTTCTCACATATTAAGGAATCATGATTTTGTGAAAGGTTATCTCACACATGCATGATTCATGATTAAAGGACCTACTCTATGATGACTTCATGATTTGAATTGGTATGTTGATTATTGCCTATATTAATGTTATACTTTGATAATTGACTTAATCTATTCAGTTGGGATTTAACTTAGCACCGAGAGACACTACTAAAAAACCAGTGAATACCCCGACCTAAACATTTCCCACCTCAAATGGAGGTCGGTAATTTCCGACCTCCGGAGGTCGGTATTTACAAGTAGTCGGTTTTTATGCAAAATAAAGCGGGAAAATAAAATTCCGACATCTGGAGGTCGGAATTTTTCCCGGAAAAATTGAAAACCGACCTCTTGATGTCGGTATTAAACAAATAAATAAATAACAATATTTTATTTTTCTCAATTAAATAATACCGACTTCCGTATGTCGGTAAAAATACCGACCTCATGAAGTCGGTATTTAATACCGACATCAAGAGGTCGG
>JAJOOS010016720.1:0-30043 GCA_029582725.1 Solanum chiquidenum
CTTATTATAATAACTTTTGGGACAAGCTGATGAAGAAAGACCCTCAATCAAAGGCAATCTATGGACAAGAATTGCTAGACTTAATTTCCAAAACTGTCTAGGAATATAAAACAATTCCTCATAAAGGAATCATGGTTGATACTTCTGTGCGTCATATGGCAAGAAAAATTTCTAATCAGGATGAGGAAGATCAAACCGAAATGATTAATAAATATTTAGAAGAAGTAAAGAAAAATCTGCTAAATAATATAACCCATTACGTAAAATCAGATTCGTCAATGCGTAGTGAAACAAGTGATGATATGCATGAAGCTCAACCATATGAAGAAGATGAGCCGGAAGATGCATTGAAGAAAGCCGAAGATTATTTGGCAAAACTAAAGGATAAGATTTAGCAGATAAGCACTACAGGACGGTAAAAGGCCCGCGCTACTGTAGCAAAACTGTAGCTCAACAACAAATACACTGTTATCAGGATCCAGATAGGGGCCCAAAGTCTTGTACAAAGATGCTTTCTTTTTCTTATATATAAGTTTGTTTTTTCTTTAATTGAGGCAGGTTTTAGAAATCCCCTCTTTTTGTATTCTCTCTCTCTCTTGTAAAAATTTCTTGAGTCTTGTAAGTTTGCCGGACTTTGGCCGGAAGTTTAATAAAGGTTGATGTTCACAACAAGGTACTGTCTTTTATTTATCTGCTTTAATAATTTATATTCTCCAATCTAACGCCGTGACTATGTCCGGCTAAATAATTTTATCTATGTCGGAAAACTAACTTCAGATTTATATATACCATGAAAGATCTAGACTTTATCAAAATATGAATAGATTTTATATAAGTTTTTGGCTTGGTTCCGTGAAGGTGGTACATTCAGATTCAATACAACATGTTAGTGGCTTTGTCTTAGTGACTTCATCTAGCCAGCCGCGGTCTTAGCCCGATATAAAAAGAATGAAAAGGGCGTTTCATACCCGGTTAGAACTGCTACACACATGGACTTCACTAACAATACGTATTTGAATCTCGACAGACCCCTTGCTTAGGTAAAATGATCTGATCCTTCCATACAGTCATTAAATTATATAAAAATCTGTATGTATTTCGATTCGATTTTGTTCGGATAGCATACAAGCTAGATCGAAGATGATCGCGTGGACTACCGCCCTTCATTGGAGATCCTGGTTATATGGTATATTATTATTATTATTATTATTATTATTACTATTATTATTATTATTATTATTATCTCCATTATCCTTAGTGATTTGTTTATCACCCTTTAATTGTTGAATCATAGTATCAGTACAATCATATTTCTTATTATATTTTATGATTTTTCTGATCTCGATCGGTTTATGATGCCTACTAAGTACCCCATGCTTTGATACTCATGTTACACTTTTGCATCTTGTTCTTATGCAACTCCCGCAACTTCTAGATCGTAGTGATCATCTTGGCATCCGGAGATTTGTTGCTATCCTTCTTTTGTATCTGTCTATATATTTTGTATTTTGATAGGCAGATTTGATGTATATTGCTTTCATATACTTAGACGCTTTTGTAACACTGGAGCCAGATCCAAAGTTGGTTTTTCTTGTATATTTCGTCTTCCTTGGTCACTTTTGGGCCGCTGCTATTTATTTTGTAACATTATGTATATATCTGTACCACAACCCCTCTTGTATTTCTATTGCTTCAACGTAGTTTTGTTTTATTGTATTTATTGTTTCCCCTTTTAGGTTTTAGGTTCTAGCTTGCCTACTGCAGGGTTTATGGTAGGTGTCATCATGATCCGATTTCGGGTCGTGTCCAAATGTTAATGATAATTTTTTTTTTATATTCTCATATGTTAATCTATCTATTTTCCAAATAAATAATGAACCTTGGTTAAATCTCACTATATTTGAATAATTAAAAATTGCTAAGTTAGTCATTTTTTAAAACTTTTCTTTTAAATGAAATATTCTCTGAAGTTAGTCGAATATGTATTAGTTAAATAACCAGTTAACTACGTGTTTGTGAACATTATTTCAGTGCTCAAAACATTCTTAAAGGTATTATTAGAACCCTTACTCGAATATTTGAGTAAAGAGTATTTTGTTAGATTTTTTCGATAAAAAAGTTTCTTAATTAATTTCTTTTTTCACAAATTAAGTGACGATTTTTTTAAAACCAAAAACCTGTATGACAAAGTCCATATTCAAAATTAGAACATACATATGTCCAGGTCATGTTACTCATTGAAATCATGGAGCTCAAGCAATATAAAATACATCCAAATTCTCGAAACAAATCCTCAAAACTCGTTCGAAACTTCATATACACAAACCAATAGTGGCAATCAATCATAAAACGCTTTCTGGACTTGTTGGAATCATATATGAAATCACCTATATATATCGTCTTGACCAAATGTTGACCATGACCAACTCTAAGCTTATTACTAAATATTTTTAAAGATAATATGCGATGCTCTTTCGGTCCAAATCTGCTAAAAAAAATATTTGGTTAAACTTCCTTTATTTTTGTGAAATAAAGTTTTTTCAGAAGAATAGTAAATGTTAGTGTCCCCCAAACAGAAGCCGAAAGAAAAGAAATCACACAATAAATATACAACTCAATAAGGTCCAATAAACACAAGAATATCAAGTGTATGATCATAACTTGTTTGAATTGACTTAAAAGTTGGTCAAATCTACTTTTAAGTCATTTTTAGATTTTGGAAGTGTTTGTCAAGGTTAAAAATAATTTAAAATAAATTTAAAATGACTTGAAAAAAAAGAGTTAAAAACCAAAAGTAGATTACTCCTGCTTTTTATTTTTTTAACTTAAAGTCATTTAAGTTTTACTTAAAAATTAAATTTTTAAGTCAATCTAAACGAGCTCTAAAACATCAAATACGAAACAAGTTGAATCAAAGGAACGAGAGAAGACACAAGCTAAGACACACTTACAAGAGCTCAATCAAGAACAGAGAAAAAAGAGCTAGAAACAGCAAAATAAACATGAAAACACTGAGGAACTGAAAGGAGAGTACAAAAACTATACCTTAGTTGGCCGGAGGAAACGAATTGACGAATCAGAGTTGCCCGCTGTCAAAATGAGGAGGAAGGTTCGAGACTTTTCACTTTCCAATTTCAATTTGGGGACATATTTATCTTTAGGGTCTGTTTGGAAATTATTGGATAGTAATTACCAGCCTAATAATTATACAGTCTAGTAATTACGCTGACTTACTTATTTGTCACAATATAATTACAATGTTATTACAAGTGTGTGTTTGGTTTCATCACAAGTGCAATTTATATTAAATTTTAAAAGTAAAAGTTAATCATCGAAAATTATAAAAAAATAATTAGACAAATAAAAGTCTTTATAAATAATATTAAATTAAATATTTAGGATATATATTGTCTTTTGAATATATATTAATTAATAAACATATGTTCTTAAGTAATTTATATTTTTTAAATTAGTATAATTTAATTAAATTAATCATAAAAAACTAAAAGTACAAGATTTCTATAAACATCATGAAATGCATGTTTGACAAAAATGTTAATATTATAAATATAATGTCATAAAATTATTAAAACATTGAAAAAAGATAATCTATATCAAGTCTAACCTAAAAATGAATGACTTGCAATGTGAAGTATCAAGTCAATACTACTAAAAGAAATGAAACCAAAAATATAACATAGGTTTTAAATTCAAAAAAAAATTAACATAATATTCTTATGTCAAATTTCAACATAACGTACATAAATATAATTTTTTTTAAAAAGAAAAATTTAAGTTTATAATCTTATTCAACAATGAATTCTACCTTTTAAAAATTAGAATACTAACAAAATTATGCTAATAAAAAATAGATAAATAAATAAATAGATAATATAAAAAATTGAATAGAATCACATGAAAAAAGTAAAGATTGAGAAAGAGAAGGAAATGAAATATAAATAATAAAAAAAATTAGAAAATATTAGAATAACAATAATATTTTTTCTAAAAAATAATAGAAATAAAAAAAAATGAAAAAATAGAAATATAAATAAAACGAAGAAAATAAATTTAAAAAGTTTCATATAATTACATGGTGTAATTACACCCGATTCCTAACCCTCACTTAAGAATTGAGGAATGTAATTACTACCCTTCAATTACACTCAATTCCTCTCTTGTCAAGTAATTACTTGGTCTACCGAACACGTCAAAGAGTGTAATTACAATCAATTAAGTCAAATCCCAATTACATATGGCTTTCCAAATAAGTCCTTAGGCCTGTTTGGAAAGTCACATTGGTAATTGGATTTGATGTGGTTGAGTGTAATTACATTGTCTGACATGTTTGGTTGACCATGTAATTACTTGGCCAACATGTAACTTGGTGTAATTGACAGGGGGTAATTACACTCTTCAATTCATAGGAGTGGGTTGTGAATTGTAGTTAAATACATAGTGTAATTACAAGCTGATTACTTTTTAATTTCTTTCTTTTATTTCTATTTTTATTTTTTGTTTAATTTATTTTTTATTTTTATTATCCTAATGTTTTCTAAAAAATATTTTTTAAATTTATATTATTTATATTTCATTTCCTTCTCATTAACAACCTTTACATCATGTGATTCCATGCAATTTTTTGCATTTTTTTTTATTAATATAATTTTGTTAGTATTCTAATTTTAAAATTAAAGCGGAATTTATTATGGAATAAGGTTATGGTCTTATGGGCTTATGTTTTTTCTTTTCTTTTAAATCATACTTATGTATGTTATGTTGATATTTGACATAAGAGTATTATGTTAAATTTTTCGTTTTGAATTTAGAACTTATGTTATATTTTAAATTTCATTTGTTTTAGGAGTATTAACTCAATGTTTTACATTGCAAGTTATTTTTATAAATTAGACTTGATATATTATATTTTTGTCAAATATTTTTATAATTTTATGACGTTATATTTATAGTATTAATCATTTTGTCAAATGTGTATTCATGATGTTCATATAAATTTTATACTTTTAGTTTTATTATTAATTTAATTAAAATATATTAATTTAAAAATATAAATCAATTATTATTTTTTATAATATTTGTTAAGAACATATTTTTTTTTTGGGATTTCCTTTAACCCAACCATTCTTAAATTGACTCCTTGTATATATGTGTCGTTATTTATTGGCTTGAACAAAAGTTTCTTTTACAACACATGCATTGGTATATTAATATATATCATGTTTTCCATTCTTTTCCAGCATTTTTTTAATTTCCATATTCATTATCTTAGAGAGAGGATGAGGAGTATACATATAAAGGGAAAAAATAGAAGATATATGGAGAATTGGGTTCAAATACAGTTAAGCTTTTATTTAGATTTTTGAATATATTTGGAATAAAAAAAATAAATTAAAACAGACAATATATTTTCTTATACATTCATAATTTGAATAAAAGTTGTCTCTGAACCCAACTCCCCCTTTCTCTTCTACTTTTTTTTCTCATTATATATAAACTCCTCCTCCTCCCCTCCTTAAAATAATGATAATGAAAGCAACAAAAATGTAGGGACACAATGGGCAATATGGTATGTTGATGTAGCAATGCATTTGTGGTGAAAGAACTTTTCTTCAAGCCAAGGTATATTAGCTCATACAAGGAGTCATTTCAAGAATGACTTGGTTAAACAAAGCTCCCCAAAGAAAAGTGGTTGGGATAAATTTTTTAATTATCCAACAACAACTACAACAAATTTTAGTATAGCAACATCAAACGCTGATTCAAAAAATGTTCATCAATTTCTTCCATCTCAACTTTGTCTGGCAAATTTCAACCATGCCCCCTAGGAATGATTCGAGGCTTTGTGATATAAACACTCTAGCTAGGCTCAAGGCTAATCTTACTGAAGATGAGGAAAATGTCAATTTGAGCCTTCTTGATATGAAAAATGATTTCTTCATCTTTGATAAGTCTCGAGCCTAGATAAAGTCTTCATATAACAAATCCTCAAATGATGCCTAGGGGGCTATGGTCAGCACTTGTTAGAAAAAGTGGGAGACTGACAATTGATGAACATTTGTTCAATCAACATTTGATGTTGTTGAAGAAAAATCTACTGTTGATGTTGCTGGGAATTGGTGAGTAATTAGTAGTAGAAAGCTATTGCTATTGTTGACTTGGAAATAACAAAAACATTTTTTTTGTGTTTTTTTACAACAAAAAAAATTCTTGAACTCACTCCTTGTATGTGCCGCTATTTATTGGATTAAAGAAAATATTCTTTTATAACATATGCATTGGTACATCAACATACCATGTTTCTTGTTTTATCCCAACATTTTTGTTGGTTCAATGTTCATCATCTTATAGAGAGAATGAGGAGTATAATAAAGAGAGAAAAAAATAGAAGAGGCAAGGGGCATTGAGTTTGGAGACATTTTAACTTTTATTTAGATTTTAGATGTATAAAAATTATGATGACTATTTTACTTTTTTTTTTATTTGTCACTAGTGCATTTATTTTATTTCTCAAAAAAAGGAAATTGAGTAGATAAATAACTTATCTGAACTTACTAAATTTTAATCATTATCATGATATTTAATTTAAAAGAATATCCCTAAACTTAGTGTGTTTTATTCAAAACCCCCTAAATTAGTAAAAATATTACTTACCATTCTGACTTTGGCTATTTGATAATCTTTACTCTTACATGATATCATCATTAGAGAGTGAGATACACTCACGTTGATTTTTTTATTCATGTGACATTTTTTATGATAGTTTTTTTTTTTAAAAAAGTGTACATTATTTTCTATATAAAAAACATTGCTAGAACTTCACTTTTTAGGAAAAAGAATTATTTGGATAAACATAATGAGACTTGGTAAAATTTTGTTTTACATATTTTACCCAAAAGTAAGAAATGAAATCTGGAAATAGATAGTCATTATATCTATATAAGATAAAAAATAATAATATAATTATTACCTTTTTATTCTGCTAATTTTTTTTATTTCACTTAAAATAAAGGAGGTTTAACTAACTATTATAGACAAACAAATTGTTTGGAAGAAAGAGGGGGCAATCATGATGTACCAAGACACTTCATCTACTTCTTAGGCAGTGTCAAATAAGCATTAGCAATTGAAACATGGCAAGACAACTCACCTCTTTATCTCCACATATATGGTAAGTTAGGTATCCCAAATCTTAACAAGTAGCAAATGTATAACCATTTAGCATTTATGAAAATTAGTTGAGGCCGTTTTTCAGATTTGATATCACTTAAAAATTCATAGATCTTTCAACTACAAGTCATAGATAGCTATATCAATAAGAAATACTCTCAAATAAAAAATATAAATTTAGTCAATGGAAGAGAAATAGGAAGGGATGACTCTTTCATTTCATTGATAGAAGTCTAACTATAAATATTGATTAAAAAAATTAGTGAATCAATTAAAACATGAAAGAAGCAATTTTCGGATGAAACCTGTCTTAATATAATACAATTTGAACTCAAAATAAGAGCTTTTTATCATGACATATGAAATCTAATGAGGAAGCACGTTAGCTCTTCAAATCATGCTATAACATTCATATATCAGCGAATACAATAGTTGAAGTAGCCAAAGATAAGAAAAATGCGAACTTCTTGAAACTAAAAAAAAAACACAATGAATCTATTCTAAAATTTACCCTAAGCACAAACAACTAGACTAAAATAGAAATGCAAAATTGAAACTCATATAAAGAAATGAATCTATTGAAGCACAAAAATAAAAAGGAATTTACACAACCAAAAATATGAATGCAAAAATTAAAACTCAAATAAAAAAAATGAATCTACTCTAGGCAATATAAACTAAAAGAAAATAAGAGAGGAGAGGAGACAATTACCTCTTGCAGAGCAGAAACTAGGACGGCGACCTGAAATCCTTCTTCCATCTTCGCCCACGAACAAAATTAAAAAATCTCTAAATTCATAGGATGATCCTTCGTGGGTTCGTTTCATGCAAGAGCACTGCTTTTACACCTAAGAATCCCTAAATTTCCTCTGTTCATTCAATGCATAGAGATGACTATTATATATATTTTATTTTTGGGGTAAATCATGCCCAAAAATGATGTGGGACTTTTTGAATGGAAAAATTACGTAGGGAATATATTATAAGACCAAAATTACCAATAATACATATGCTATTAGATATTTACTTATAATATCAGATTAATTCCTAAATACACTTGAGTACTAATAAGTAGCTATATACAATTAATTATTCATAACTATCCTTAGTATTAACACACAATCTCTTAATTTTGTCATAACAATTTGTATTATTGATTGTATACAATATTTTTTTTATTGATTGTATTATTTTTGTATAAAAAATTGATAATTTGATATTAACATACAATCTTTGAATCTTTTCATAGTTTTTCATTATTTTTTAATCAAATGATTTTTCAGTAATTTTTTCATTATCTTTAAATTAAATAGATTCTCTCTTTGTTGTTAAGGTTTTACAAATTATACTATGGATATCATCCCTCCACTTTATTTTGTGTACATAAAGCCCAATGACTCCTCTTGAATCAGCCGTTCTCGAGCAAAAGGCAAGGAAAGTAAATATGTTGGGTCCAAATGATCAATATTATTATGTAACAATAATAACAGCCAAAAACGACTAATTACTTTCAAAATTAAGCCTCTGGCCCCCGCCCCACAAAAAAAAACACTTTCAGTAGTAATGGAAGACCCAAACACTAGTCCAAGCGAACATAAACTGGTCTTGAGTTTAAGATCTAGTTCGTCTCACTATTATTGGGGCAAACTCCACATTATTTTATTATGTTGTGTGGTACTTGTTTGAATTTTTATCACTAACTTTATAATTTCAATCAAGATGAATTCCCTTGGAAAAGTTTTATTCTTGCTATGAATCTTTACTTTTAATAAATTTTCTTGTTAATTATAAAAAAATTATTTCCGATATTTTCATATGGGTTGTCTACCTTTTTTTAGAATAAATAATGAACCATGGTTAAATCTCACTATCTTTGTGTGGATAACAAAGTTTTGTTAAATTTAAATCCGTAAGGAATTTAGATTATATTAAATTCAAGATATATTAGTCCAAATAAATATTATGGTTTAGTATGATTCGATTAATTATTTAAGTTCAATAAGTAAAGATTTAATGAAAGTTAAATTTCGTTGGGCTAGCCCATCAAAATGGATAATAAATGACAAGCCTACGTTGTCAAAGTCCAAGATGTCATCTCATTCTACAAGCCCAATTTGGTGCCACATGTCAAATGACGTAGCTTACCAAGTAAAGCGAAGGAGCCAATACGATTATGCAACGTATCAAGTGACATAACATGCCTAGCCAAATCAAAGACAAATAAAAATGTGTCACATGAGTACAAGTGACATGTTTTGACTAATCAAATATCATCATGTCAGTTTAATCAGATTGCTCAGAGGAAGTCTCTCCTCATCACAACTCTTCCATTCTATAACATAAATAGGGGTCCACGTCGTTAAGAAAAGATACCAGAATTTCAATAAGTAGCCAGAGAGAGAGCTCGTGGATCAAACACTGCAAATTTCTCTACAACCTACAAGTCCAAGTATTCGAGCACTCAAGTTCAAGAAACAACTAAAGACCAAGATCACCAGATTCAAGAATAAGCTCAAATGACCTTGAAAAGTACAAGTAAAGATCAAGTTCATCAAGATTCAAGATCAAGCTCGAAGGCCCTTGAATCCAAGTACAAGTCATGAACAAGTCTATTAAGATTCAATATTAAGCTCAAAATTGTCACAACTCGAAATATCAAGTCCTGATGGTACCTAATAACAACCCACCAGTAGGTAAGTCAAACCCATAACCCAGAACCAGAAGAAACGGGATATCACACGAAAGAGGAGAATGTGGAGAAGAAATAAAAAATAGAGAAAGAAAGAGAAACAAGATATACATATAACACTCCACAATCTGGTATAGTCGAGCCATTAATTACAAAATGAGTACAAGGTAAATACAAATAGATACATAATTGTCTGTGAATACAAAATAAAGATTGGTCTAGTCAAAATAGAGGGAGATTGGCAAATCCTAACACTAGGAGCTCACCTTATGTCTCTGAGAATAACTGCTATACATGAGGTACACGTCAACGCTAAGAGCTTATACTATGATGTGCACGGCCCAAAAGTGTAGTATGAGTACTAGTCACAACCCAAAGTATACCCTAGACGTGACATGACGTATAAGACCCTGAGATACCCTACACAAGCCACTGGACATACAAATACACAACATAATAGAGAATAATAGAAATCTCATATAATAAAATAGTTTGACATAAAGCAGAATTCTAATCAGTCTTGAGAAGCCATCTGCTACATCAAAGAAGTAGTCGGGACGTAACCCGTACACTACATACAACATTTGAAAAGTAAATACATATGAAAGCAATAAAGGTGACATGGTCCTCGGAGTATGAGGACTCACCAAGTCTTCATATTTACAAGGTAATCCACTAACCACGAACGAAGGGAGAGGAATTGTCACGCCCTAAATTAGTGAAACAATGTACGAACAAGTATGCATTAGTACATGAAATGTACAAAGTAAGAGGGATATACATGAAAACATGAAAACGTGATCATAGAGGACATAATCAAAAACATGATATGCATGACCAAGCAAAATATTATAGAAATCATTTGAAGTAGAATCGTAAATCATGAACATGGTCAATGCATCTTAAAATCATCAAGAAATTAGCTTCATTAAAACCTTGACAGAAAACATAGATTAATTAGTGGGATATTGGCTTTAACCAACAATAGACCGCGCGATCTATAACAAAGAATCCAATGTAACTCCCACATCGAGAAGGGAGAGTCTACTTGCCAAGGTAGAACTTCGTATCATATCATATTCTATATGTGGATCACAATCTAGGCCATTTAAGGCAAACCTACTGAGGCACATAGTTTGGAACTAGAGGTTGCTACTTGAGACTACCCCATTTGAGCCTCCACCTCAAAGTTCTCTCCGTGCTAAATTAAATTCCAACGGAATAGTCAATTCCATAAACATATCATCATCCATGGAAAAGTAAAATTCAAATACTAGTTCAATCTTAAAACATCATAGAGTAGTTCATTAAATCTTGAATCAAGCATGTGTGAGAAAATCTTTCACCAATCATGATTCCTTATTGTGAGAAAAACCTTTCACAATTTCATTGATGCTCATCTTAAAGCAACCTAATTCATAATATATTCTTTTTCATAAATCATGCATAACTTCATGAAAACATTAAATCATAGATTCATAATTTCTTCATAAATTCATGTATTTTAGGGTTCATAGATAAAACTCATGATCAATGCATGGGTTCATGTGATGTCAATTGAAATGCATGTAATTGAGTCCAAACAATCAAATTAAGATCAAATTCAAGAAATTGAATCCACTTAATTAGAACCCATGAAGAATTGAATAAAAACCTAGTTAATTTGATTGAAATTGAATTAGGGAATTAGACAAAACCTTGGGGCTCAATGGGTGAATGGAACCCATTGATGAATCCTACATACCTTGAGGATCAAAGCCCAAAATAAATAAATGAATAGGAGACTTGGTGCTTGGAAATCCTATCCTTCTTCTTGACCTTGAGAGAGACTTGAAGGGGATGGATGTGGAAGGGATTTGGGGGTTTGAGTGAATGAGAAAGTTTGGTTACTTTTAGGAATAGAAAGGTAGTTATATGACTTAGTAATAGGGGTAAAACGACGTTGAATAGGTATTAGATGCATAGGAAAAGACCCAAATACCCTTAAAATAATTGTCAGATAGTTTCTACGGTCTGTACAGGTCAACTGTAGAACCAATTTCAGAAATCCAAATTTCACCTTACTTTCCACGATAACCTTCTACGGTCCATCTCAATTCCTACAGTCCGTAGACCTCATCCGTAGGAATCAACTTTTGGTCCAAACTTTTAATAAGTTTGAAACGTTCCTACGGAACTCATCTACAGCTCATCATCTTTCCTACGATTTGTCTTGTTCATTCGTAGGTCAAACTTCTAAAACTATATTTTCCAGAACTCCATTCTAGATCCTACAATTCCATTCTTACGATTTGTTGTTATTCCTATGGGTTGTAGGTCTGTCTCGTAGACCACTGCTTTAGATAATTTCTCCATTTTTCTTTCCTTTCTCATCTTTCCAACTTCCGAGGTATTACATTACTAGAAAGCGGTACTCAATAGGCATAGGTTGACTGATCTCCAAAGACAATGCAAGCATAAATTACAGGTAAAAAAAAGGAATAAACAATACAAGCAGCTAAAGAAGAGATGCCGCACAATAAAAGTAAATAGAAACAGATGAATATGAGAAAACAAGCAGGTAGCTAAGACAAGGGAACATACCTGGATGCGCTAGCCCAACAACCTAACCACAATAAGATTCTACTATGGAAGTCACTAAACCGAAGATATTCTAACGGTAACCACCACTACACGCTATATGAACCAAAGGGCTAATCCAATCAAATCAAATCTGGAAGTACCGATCTAGAGGGAATGAAAGGGGACAAATTTAAGTCAAACATATAAATAACTATCAAACTGACACAAAATACACAATTATAATCAAATAATAACCTAACTGAATCCCCATAAGCCTGGAAGATACTCAACAATGAACATAACCCAATCAGCCCCCCATAAGACCGATAGGTGCAAACAACAACAAATTATATTGGTGATAATCAATGAATATGAATACAAGTTATGCACTAAAAACCCAATACTACCAACAGTACCAAGTGCCACACAAACAAATATAGACACCTACCTCCATCCCCCGACATGCAAGGTAGAACCATGTGGACACCCCTCCTCCTATTCACTGTGTCACACGGACAGAGGGATCTATAGGGAACTTGAGAATTCCATATATACTTCCTAGTCCTGATCCACGACTATCATAATCGATCCTTATTGATTTGCTCCATCATGGTACATAGATGCACATATTTAAAACTGAGTCAGTATAAAAATGATCTGAAATTCCTCCAACTGATCAAGTAAAAAGTGAGTTCATCATCGATGCATCTGGTATCACAAAGATTCATTTATCAATGTAGTAAATGTGGTATGCATCCCATCAAAATTAGTTTTAAGAGTAAAAATGTAGAAAATCCTACTTTCTCGAAAATGGTAGTTAAAACCAATGTATATACCGGGATTGTACCACAAAACACGTGAAAATGAGTACTATTGCAATGCATATCATCACCAATATAACAAATATCATTTATATACCCTTACGCACATAATCGACATCACCGAACTCCTAAAGCATAGAGAACTAACCTGGAATCCAATAGGTTCTCGACCAAGGTTTCAGGCCCAAGAATATTCCATCATAATCACAATAACATCATAACATGCTCACTGAAACTCAGGAAACAAAAGAAAGTATGAAGAATCAAACAACCAAAAGAGTAACTCAAGGATATCAACATTTACCCTTAGGTGCTACTCAAGTGAACACTAAGAAAAACTAATGCCAACCTATATCTATAAAAAAACCACTAAGGTTCCATAGCCTAGTCTGAGATAGGGATCAAAATCAAGTCTAATGGGTCTAATTGGGGTGAATTCCCGCAAGACCAAAGCATACCCACAATTCATACTCTAGAAGAGGGTACGATTCCATGGAAATTACTACAAGGAGCAACAATATTAACTAAGGTTCAATAAAACTCATTCTAAGGCACTTATATCGCCTCACTATCCTAAGACATCAAATATCAACTGCGACGAGGTTAACAATACTAAACTAAGCCTTAAGCAAGGAGTTACAAGCCTAGACTAAGGATTTTCATAACATTATACTAACCTCAGGCTCCTTCGAGAATCAATAAAATAGGAATAAGGAAGAAATCCTAATTTTTTTGCATACAATCCCAAACCCACATGCAATCTATACTAAATATTATGTCATAGAACACAATCTAAAAGAAAGTAGACTCTAGTCTACCCGGAAGGTGAACTACAATTTTGAATTGTTCACGAGCCGCCCGTGTCTTCTCCACATCCTCTGAATGCCACAATACTATCATAATAAAAAAACTATACGTCACTACGAGAAGAATGATACCCATGTCACTATAATATAACTAAGGCCCAAAATAAGATAAAAAAATGGGCCCACAGGATCTGTCAAATTAAATTTGAAACCAAACCCATAACTAAGTCCCTAATAGCTCAAGGAATCTATACCTAAAAGTTGGGCACAATCGGAGCTCGAGAATCCACCCAAAATAGCCCACATTCAGAAAGCTTTCGGAACACCATATTTGGATCAAAAGGAGGGAATTCAATGGAAACTTACAGAATAAACATAGTAAAGTTGACCCCTACAACGTCCCCAAGCAAAACCCCATTCAATTTCCAGTAATACACATTGGTCTTTCTTAAATTCAAGCTCTCAAACTAGTTCTATGGAGGAGAACTATATTGGAAAGGAGATGAAAAAAAAGGAATAAAACTAACTGCTTATTTAGTTAGCCTCCAAAAATGCGGGACCCAGGGCCACAAACACGGAGGTCAAACTTGACCAGGTCAATAATGAACTTTTTCCGTGAATGCAAAGCCAAGTCCTGCTAAAGTGAGGGTCAAGGCACCTGGTCACTGAGAACACAACACTAGGCTCACAAATGCGGAGAACAAAATCATTGGCCTCCACAAAATCGGCGCTAGGTGTGCGAACACAAAGTACAAAGGGTGTTGCACTAGAAAGTGCTACACGAATGGAGCATTTTGAGTTGAAAATACTTTGACGGGGTGCTCAAAATTCATTCAGAACCTGTGTACGTAAACAAACTATGCTACCCCATCACGACTTAGGGACACTATAGGAAAGCTCTAAACGCCGAAAAATATTTGAAAATGGATGATATAACTTGGAGTGTATATTACAACATTCACTACTAATAGGAATTTCATCTTCGAAATTCTAGGAATAGAAAAAGGCACAAGGCTCGGAAAGATGAGGGTATTGGGTCCACATGCTTCGCCAGAATTTTAGACACCTCTTCGGATCGAACAACACCGTCCCAGATCTCAAGCAAGAAGACTACTCTCAAACTCACTACTATCGATCTGAAACTAAAAACAAGTCACCAATTTCTTCTTTTGATGCATACTTTAATCCAACAAAAGCACACTGGACCAAATACGCCAGACTCACTTCGGATATACCAACACCACACAGTTACCACAAAATTAAGCAAACACATTATGATTGGAGGCTGCAAAATAACTCAAAATTTGTATTATCGGCCTTATGCTCCAAGTCCAACACCTCCCAGGCAACAGGAGCATCCAATCTAAATCCTTCCCGCACAACCACGCTTACTAAGTAGGCATAGGCCGACTGAGATCCTAAGATAAAACAAACATATATAGAAGGTAAAGAAGGAATGCATAGTACAAGTAGCTAAAGAAGATATGTTGCACAATAAAAGTAAACTGAGATGATGGAATAGTAGCAACTAACCGAAGTATACTAATAATAACCACTATTACACACCATATCATCTGAAGGGCCAATCCAACTAATCAAATCTGGAAGCACCGATTTAGAGGGAAGCAAAGAGAATAAATCTAAGACAATCGCTTAACCAACAATCAAACTGACAAAAAATACATAATTATAATCAAACAATAACCTAATCGGACCCCTATAAGTGTGAAAGGTACACAACAACAAACATAACCCAAACAACCCCTATAAGACCATGAGGTGCAACAACAACTAGTTATACTAGTGATAGGCGATGCATATGAATGAAAGTTATGCAGTAGAAACCAATAGTGTCAATTGTAACAAGTGCCACACAACCAAGTATATACACCTACCTTTTCCCCGACATGCTAGGTAATACCTATGTGGGCACCCCTCCCATTGTTTAGTGTGTCACATGAATAGAGGGACCCATAGGACTCGGGAAGTCTTTATACACTGCCTGGTCCTGATCCATGGCTTTCATAATCAATTCTCATGTATTTGTGATCTTGGAAATATTTTACATGCTTAAAAGTCAAGTGAAAACCATATTTTAGCTAGATTTGAGAACTAATTATGTTGTGTTTCTAGTGGTTCAATGTTGTTTATGTTATTTTGGATAATCAATTTGATTAGATGTTTGTAGGTTGGAAAGCATGTGAAATGGGGCACTGATAGTTAAGAAAGGCAATGTAGTCAAGGACGACATCGATTAAAGTGTGCAAGTCACAAGGAAAACAAAGAAGGGAATAAGAGAAAAACACAACTCCATATCCACTCCGTTGTTAGGACAAAAAATAAGCAGGTGTAACGCGGAAGCTAACAAAGCAAACCTCGAAAGACCACAAGTAAGATAACAAATGAGAAATATACCAAAAGACACAAAGATTTAACGTGGTTCGGTCAAACGACCTACGTCCACAAAGGAGATGAGCAATCTGATTTAATGTTTCAAGCACACCTCATCCAATTTTAGGTGTTCAACAATCCTAAATCAGTATAAAACCCAACTAAATGAGTTGGGATCGAATCCCACAGGGAGCGGTACGTGTTTAAGATTCAATTTGGAAGTATGAACATGGTCAAAACAATAATAGGAATTAAAATTATCGAATAAAGACATCATTCAAATTAAGGGGGGAAACGAATGTCAAATGGTGGTTTTGGTTTTGATTATCAACTACAAACAACGATCACAAACAATATGAAATAGCAATAATGAGACGGGTTCTTGGGATGTGATTCGATTATAGGCTAATATATACAAATGGGTAATTGCAACTATTAGAAAATAGCTAGATATTAGTGAGTAGGCTAGGCTATAGAGGAGGTAAACTTTCTCTCCAACAGTTTACCTCGAATCAAGTTGATTTCTCTCGATCATCAACAAGCATGCAAAATAAGAGCAGCCCACACCTTAATCCATTCACTCTCTAGAGCTGAATGTGTAGGAAAGGGTTTAGGATTCACTCTCTCGAGCTGAACCCAGGTCATATCAATGCCCAGAAACCATCAATCAAAAACCTTAGTTCTAAAACCTCTCTCTCGAGCAAGCCAAGAACACAAAGCTAGAACGATATTTGCAACTACACTTCTTAAATTAAACTACAATTAATGATTAAACTCACTTTTAAATATCATTTTAACTAACAATTAGCAATACCCACAAGCTAAATCAGCCCATAATCACATAATCACGCCCCAATAATTGAGGTTTTAGCTAGACATCATAAAAAGGTAAAAACCGTTACCAAATTGATTATCCATCAACTGGGTAAGAGTGATTTCGTCCTTACAATGCTCTAATTTGAAGATTCTCAAAGACCCACTTTCCATTTCTCAAAAGTGAATTTCTTCAATCCTTCTAAGCTTAGGAAAAACTAGAGAAAAATGTCTCTACAGCTAAAAACTTAATTAAAAGATTCAAAGATTGATACAAAACTAAATGTTCAAAAATGTATTTATAGTCGCCAAAAATGTGTTACGAAGAGTCAATCGGCGGGCTCGCCGAACCACTCGGAGAGCCCCCCTTTGGTCACTTCCATCGTCCTTCTGCCTTGACATTCAACATCCTCAAGGTCTGTAAATTTGGGCTATCTAGCACTGCATCATGGAACTAATCGGCGAACTGCCGACTGCTCCTTTCTCTCACCGACTTGATTTCTTCCCTCAGGGCTTGACACACTGGAACTTTTGGTGGTCAGATAGCCATTCGGCGATCCGCCAAGTGAACTTGGCGATCATCAGGCTGTCTTTCTTCATCCTTTCAGCATGTTTTGTTCCCTTTTGCTTGTTAGTGTCCTTGCTTTGTTCCTCAATTCATATTCCGAAAAATCAAGGGTTTACATCAGTTATTGGCACAAAATAAGCATTTGAGGACACTAAATCTATATAAACAAAGCCCTAAATGAGTTCAAATCTCGGACTCATCAACACCCCCAACTTAAACTTTTGCTTGTCCTCAAGTAAAACTCAAGTTCAACAGTTCAAAAAGGATGTCTCAAACAGTGCTACAAAAGACTCAATCATGAATGCACACAACAAGACTCAACTTACTCATGCAAGGATCAATTGTGCATTCAAATATTGAAGTTGTGACTCAGCATTATCAAAGATTCTCAAGTTCACAATACTTGCTTCATATGCAAGTTCAAGCTCAACAAAGGTACTGAAATGCCCTCACAACAAAGATGATTCCATATTAACAGACAATTCTTCAATAATTTATAGTTTCAGAATCACAAATAACTCTCACACTTATAAAGATGAACACATGCATGACTTCACCCATAGGTTTGCCCTTATTTTCCAGTCAACATTCGTTTCAGCTCACTCAAGATAAAAAAGGTCTTTTCAAGGCTTGTAACGGGGCTGAGTATAAATGTATGGTTATTTAGGCTCAGTGGCTGCTATAATCATGAAATTTGGTATGCCACAATTTCCTTCCTTTTCTTCAGTAATTTTACTCATGCTTAAAATTCACCCCATTTTCTATTTATCGAATAGAGTAGCTTTTATCATTTACATAATTATTTATTTCATTTGATAATTGACACATATATTATTTTTAATTTTTTATTATTATATTAAAAATATGAGAAGGAAAAATAAAGGAGGAAATTATGAGTGGATAGTAAAATATTTACTCACGAGATAAACATATAGGTAGTCAATCAACTAAGCTATTAAAATCTCTCATTTGATACATGCATATATGTTTGGTTGATCGATTTTTCACTTAGCAAATCAAATTATTTATCATTTTTATATTAATAAAGTATAAATATTTGGTTAATAAATCAATTTTTATATTATATCAAAGTAGATTATAGTAAATATTTGTATATAAAAAATTTCATATTATGGTTAATATTTTTTTATATGATTATTCATCATAAACTAGATTAGATCTAATTATATGAAATAGTGTAGCATTTACATCATATTTCATAAAAGTTAAATTTAATCAAACTCAAAAAATGAGAAAATTGAAAAATAAGATTTTATTTTTGATTTATAATATTATAAGAATTAATTAAAAAAATTGATTCTATTAGTGAAAAAAGTAACCAATAAAACGTATATACATGTACCAATGGAGAATTTTAATAGTAGCTTAGTTGATCGACTATCTAAACTTTTATGTCGTAAGTGAAAATTTTATCCATCATGTAATTTTCTCTTTCATATTTCATCTCATATTCTTGATAAAATAATATTATTATTTTTAAATACCTATCAATTATCAGAATGAGAAGATAAATATATTATAAATAATAGAAAGAATTGGGTAAATAAAATTCACAATATAAAAAATTGATTAGAAAATTATAGAGATAAGTACAAAAATAAAAGGTGTAAGGAAAGAAAGGGATAGAAGGTAGGACAGAGTCAATGAATGAGGTAGGATCCACATATTTATTATTCAAAAATAATCCCTCATATACCAACTCATATCTATGCCTCTCACACCATAACATTTTTTGTCACGACCCAATCCACCGGGCCGTGCGGGCACCTACATACTACCACCTAAGTAGGAGAACCCTCATAACCAAATAGTTAAAACATGCGGAAAAACTAAATAAGCGGAAATAATTAATCTAACAGGATTTTATAAAAAAGACCCTTTAACACAAATTCTTTTTTCAAGACTTGTAATGTAACTAATACCCCCAAGGATCTAGTCTAAATAGGTACAAGAGCTATTGATGCTTATCGTGACCAAAGACACTAACCTACGGTACGAGTGTCTACGATCGTCGATAATATAGTAACCCAGCTAAAGGTTGGGGTCGTGTCCCAAGGTAGTGGTTTTGAGAATTAATAAAAAATTAAAATCTAGTTCTAACTAGTCGTAGCTAAAGACATTAACGATTAAAAATATTATAAATTAACGGGGGTGACACAAAAGTGTCAAATATCGATTTGGGGGGTTTTGTCGCAAGTATAGTAAAAACAACAAAAATAACAAGAAAATCAAGTATGGGTAAGAGTTCTTCGGGTGTGTCCGCAATACAAGTTGAGATAAGTAGTTGGGTACATGCTTTTGAAAGGAAATTTTCAAGATAACAGTGACTAGGCTAAGCTTTAAATGGAAATAAGTTCCCTCTCGGGTAACTTACCCCGTTTCAAATGCATTCCTCTCGAACACCCATTTGCCGCATGATGACCAGCCTACGTCTTACCCCACTCACTCTCTCGAGTCGAGTGTTAGGATATGGGATTAGGTCTCACCCTCTCGGGCTGAACCTCATGTCGATCCACTCCTTAGGCCATCAATCTAGTGGTCTTGGTTTTGCGACCTCCCTCTCGGGCAAGCCGAAAACACATGGGTGGCTTTGTATTTGCAACTACAAACCCTTTAGGTTAAACCACAATCACTAGGTGAAATCACCATTAAACTATATCTCACCTATCAGCAAGCAAGATCCAACAATAATATCAACACATATTTGCAAAATCATACCCCAAGAATGGGGTTTTTTAGCCACACATCAAGAAGTGACAAAATACACCTAAAATGATAGTGAAATCAAATGGGTATAAGAAATTAAACCTTGATTTAAGCAAAGGAAGAAGAATGGAGAAGACCCACTTCCAACATGGGTAAGATGAAATCCTTCTTTCTTCAAGTCTCCCAAAAACCCTTTCCAAACTTGAGAGAAAATATCCAAAAGGTACTATTCTATTCTGGAAATTAAAATAAATGTTCGACTCCTTAAAATTAATAAATAAGTTTAGTATTTATAGACTTCAGAAAATAGAGTTGGCGGATCTTTTGGCGAAGTTAGTCGCCGTCGCCGAATGACTCGGCGACTCTCCCTTCTTTTGTTTCATCGCCGTTTCATGCTTGCCTTCAACATCTTCATGTTCTGGACCATTGGGCGGTATAGTACTGCTTCGCGAAAATATTCGGCGAAGCGCCGACTACTCTTTTTATCGCCTTTTTTATGCTTCTCCTTCAGGGCTTCGCGTACTGGAACAAAGGGCGGAATGAATCCCTTCGGCGAATCGCTAAGTGTGCTTGGCGATGCTCAGACTTCAGCTTCTTCATTCTTTTCAGCCTTTTTGTTATTTTTTGCGCCTAAGTGTCCATGCTTTCACAAAAACTTCAAATACCTAAAACTTAAGAGTTATCATCAGATATTTATACAAAATAAGCATTCGAGGACACTATTCTTACCAAAATAAAACCCTAAATGGGTCCAATTTGTGGACTCATCAGCTACTAAGAGTACAACTAGACAAAATAAACAAAAGACATAGCTCCCACCAAACAAAAGGAAATATAGACGCTGCTGGAGAATTCTTCGTCTTCCTCTAATGAAACATCACCAACCTGCATCCAGTCTATGCCCAAAAAGGCATAGCAAGAGTAGTATCACTACAAAACCACATGTACTGGTAGGCATCTTCAGTCAACCCGATGCCCGCCACATAATATAAGAAATCAACAAGCAAGAACACGTAATAAACTACTCGCTTCTCCACCTTTACTTTCTCTTGATTACCTCAGAATTACACTAGTACCTTTACTACTAACCATCTTCTCAGTCTACCTACTCACCCAGTTCTTGATCATAGCCTAAGCATTCTAATGCAAAGAAAAGTCCATGAATACAACTACAAGCATTCCGAATATCCACCACGACATACCCTTACTTTCCCTTTTAACCACACCCTGTCTTTGCCACATGGTACGCTATTTCACACTTCCTAACTACTAATCACGAATTCATTCCTCCAAGGTGAAATCTACCTAGGTGTTTACATCACATATACTACCTCCAACTCTCTCCCTCGCAACACACGGACAACCTTGTCTCTCAAACATTAACTACTCTTGAACCCTTGGCCCTTCCCATCTCATTCAACAATGAAATACAAAACAGGTTGAATTAACATAGTAGAACAAACATAAATAGATCATCATAATCATTTACCCTTCAGGAGCAATGCAGCCACATTTATCACTTATGAACAATGAATAGTTTCACATTTCTCAAGATACACAATTATGTCAAGTCATTGGCCCTCTCATGAAACTCAAACCCAAACTGTTAGCATATCGGAACGTGGTACCTGATTCAATGTTTATGCCGAAATGTGGCACCCGATCCCATTAATATACCAAAACATGGCAACCGATTCAAGTTAGTGTGTCAGAACGCAAGACCTGATCCATTCAACAAGCTACAACCACAAGTACATTCTCATATTCAAACAATCAAGTCATGATTCATGGCATTCACCATTCATCTATCTTCAGTTACTATTTATGTGATCAATAATACAACATCCTCATACATACACGTATTATAACGAAGCAAGAACCAACATACATCACACAATATGAAATCACAACCATCACAATGAAGTATTCATCAATTTATATATCGTTAAGAAAATAACTAAACCATAATTAGCCCTAGTTCATCATCTAAGGCTCCCTTCTATGAATAAATCATCTTTTGTTTGGTGCACGAAAGCCTACACATGAATCCTACCATTGACTATCATTATACTATGTAGAGGGCATAGATTTATAACTACTCAATTTATAAAAACCTAGCCTACCTGGGCGTTAAGCTGCTGCACAGAATTATAGCTTAAATTTTGGTTTTCCGAATGACACGACGGTGAATTTGTTCAAGAATCCACAAGGTTTTGATCTCATTACGCTAGGAATCTCCTTCTCCTTCCTTCCCAAGCTTAGAGCAGCTTTTTGGGGGGTTTCTAGGATGTTTTACGTCTAAATTAGGTATTTTAGGAAGAAGGAGAAAATAGGATTTCGCCTTATTTACAATCTCTCTCGCATATCCCGCTGTGCGCCAACTTACCCCACCGCGGTGCTGCCGCCCTAGCAGTATCTGGCCCGCCCTGGTGGGAAAGTTGCCCAGAAATTTCCCAAATTTTTGTTTTTCCTAAATAATGACGGTTTGGGTCGTTACAATAGATACCAATTTACCCCTCATTCGTCCCCGAACGACTAGTTCACAGACATAACACGCTTTATATTCGGAACACTCCTAACTACCAAATTGGTCTGTTACGAAACCCACGATGGATGGTGACTCTTTCAATCGAAACACAAAATGCTATACTCAATAAGGGGGGTTTGGTTAAGTACTTAAATCAACACATGAAGAAACGAATGAGTTCCTCTTACACAGCCTGACCCGCTAGGGTGGCAGTCCTCCCGCTGAGGCGGGACCGCTGTGGCGAGGATACTCCCGCTAAAGCGGGGGATCAAAAAATAGTAAAGGGGGAATGAGGAATGGTTTTCCTCATTTCTCCCTTTTTCCTTTACTCAAACTCTCCCAAACCTCTCGATCACTTCACTTCTCGACATCGAAATCAAGGTAACTTCTCATTTCTTACACTTTGTACTTCAGTACTTGATTAACAACAATTGCATGTTCCTATCTAGTCGATTAGAAATAGTTTGGGGGAGGTAGTTTTTGAAAATGAACTTAGGTTGCTAGTTTGATAGAAAATCATAGCATTGGCACTTCTCTTACGTCCCCAGCGTCTCCACAGCGTCCTGGGCGTAAGGAATTTGTAGAAATATAATCGAATCGGTACCAAAATGGGTGGGGGAAGTTGAAAGGTAGTTAATATACTCTGATCTGCTAGAATTCTATCAAAAATGGGGATTTTGGGACGAAGAGGTGCCATGATCGCGCCTGCTGTTTGTCCCCAATGAAGGCCGCTCTGGCTACCTTCATCCCGCTTGGCCGCTGTGGCGGGACATGCCAGACCATTGGCGTCCATCCCTTAAATAAGAAACTTCTCCCTTTCATTTCAACCTTAAACTGTCTATTACTAGCGTGCTCTAACTTATCTTTTTCATATCTTGCAGGCTTATCTAACGGTAGGTTTAAATGAGGAAAATTTGCCCTTTATCCGATTTCCAGACAATACTAGTCGAGAGAGATTTCATGACTTCCGAAACAATAAATTTTGCTGTGAGAGGGGCTTCATCTTGCTTAGGCTGGAGGAGAAAGAGCCCTCCTTCTATGCTCATCTGATAGAGTTTGGGTGGCCTCCCCTGACCGAGGCTTCCCCTACCGTGCGTGCTAACTGGGTAGGGGAGTTCTACGCTATCCTGCCCACCGTCCGCTGGGACGATCCTCACCTCATCATTCACATCTAGGGCATTGACGTCCCCCTAAACGCCACTGCCCTAAATAAGGTACTAGAGTATCTTGAGGTCTCGAATGATAAGTACAAGGTAAGTTGAGGGAAATGGATCTTGGCTGGTTGAGGGACACACTGGTGGAGCCTACACACCGGGACAAGGTCTATTGGCCTACTGCTGAGGGAATTACTAGTGCGGACTGATCAGCAGATGATAAGAGGTGGCTTTACTTGGTCACTAGGAGGATTCGCGTGTCGGGCAATCGCACGAACGTGACATTTCCTTGGGCCTTGGTGGTGGCGTGCGCGGTGCAGGGTATACAACTGAATGTGGGGGCGCAAATTATCTCGGAGTGGAAAATGTTTTACCGGGGTAACAAGAAGGCTTTCTTCCTACCGGGACTTATCACTGCGTTGTACAAACAGGCAGAGGTGCCACTTCTAGATACTGGTGAGGTACTTCCTTTGGATCCCCCCTTCACCCTTTTTTGGTTAGACAAGGCTCTACTTCTCAGAGAAAAAGGAGGAGAACAAACAAGACCAGCAGCAGTAAGGGGGTCGTAGATTCGGATGACAATGATGGCGACGGTACTCGTCCCACCCCACTTTCAGGTGTACGGGTCGAAGTGGACCTGGCGGCCGTCTGATGGAGGTTGGGGCGCTCCTTTGCTGACACTACTCCTGTTCCATCCAACACTGCCCTAGAGGTCGAAATGCTCCGCTGCGAGTTGCGTCAGGAGAGGAGGAAGGTTCTGGAGAGGGATCGTTTGCTGGTTCAGATATGGAAGACTTTGAGGATCATTTTCACTTGTGTCACCCCTGTACATAAGATTCCTCAAACGGAGAAAGGGGATTTCCAACACTTCTCTTTTATGGACGAGGTTGTGACTGGCTTGGTACCTCGAGAGGATATCGATTTTGATGACGACACCTCCCAGTCCTAGGGGTCTTTATTTGGTTTTCGCCCTTCGTGGGCTTGTAATAAGAAACAATGTTGGGTTCTCTTTTGTTTCCTTTTGTTTTTGTAGCACATGGATGCTGGTTTTCTGCTGTCTTTCGCAGTACACAATCAATTACTAAGTTTTATAATCTATCCTCGATTGTTGAACACTGATTGAATTGCAGGGATTAGACAGGATACCATTTGGGGTTCTTTTTGGGTAACTTGGGAAAACAGAGGAGGTAGGATGAGGTTCCGCCTTGCCTCGTCCCGCTCTAGCGGGAGAAATTCCGCCCTGGCGTGGATAATCCCGCCCCAGCGACTCAGACAGGACCAGAACCTAGGCCAACAAAATTTTCTGGTATTTTTGTCTTTTCCAAATTCCACAAGGTTCCCAGCTTTACTTAGCAATTCTTAGAGTAATTCCCTTAGCTAGATAGTTGATGCCTACCCCGAGTCAATCTCCAGACACACAATCCAACTTATTTCCCTTGATTAAACACGACAACCCACACATCCCTAGGATACACCTAGACACTCACATAGTTATTACATCATGCGCAATACACGTCTAGATTTTTACTTACGAATCACCTCGTAAATCTTCTAGACTCTATCATTGAACTTAGTCTGCACCTTTCCTACATAACAGGTTTCACATTACTCAAGTCGTTACCTCTTGCATAATTTCAACCATTCATCTTACACCTTACACACATCCAAGTTCAGGCACGCATTCATGTCACATATTCACATCATCACATTCAATCAACAATAACTTTAGCATTCACAATTAATTTAGACAAATGGAAACACACATTCATAGATCTCCAATATACGACTAACAGACAAGAACAAATTATTAGTTAACTCGTTCCATAGACGACCATTACTGATCATTTATGCCTTATACAACCCCTAAGTCCAGATACCAATTGGAACATTCTCAGTTCCAATTAGCTTGCTGGTGTCCCTTCAGTTGTAACAACGACGTCTAGTTCACTTCGTTGAGATACAAATTGGAATTAGGAGATACCAATTGGACTCAACTCATACCACAAGCGACACTCGCACGAAAGGAGAAAAAGATGGGACAACTTCCTAGAATTCTTCCTAGCTTCCTGAAGATTTGATGTGGACGTCAACACACTAATCCGCATGAGTCTAGTCCATATTTTGCTCTTGTACTGGGAGACCGGTAACCTGGGCTCTAATACTTATTTATCACGACTCAACCCACCGGGCCGTGTGGGCACCTACAAACTACCACCTAAGTAGGAGAACCTTCATAACCAAATCGTTAAAACATGCGAAAAAACTAAATAAGCGGAAATAATTAATCTAGCAAGATTTTATAAAAATACCCTTTAACACAAATTCTTTTTATAAGACTTGTAAAGTAACTAACACCCCCAAGGATTTAGTCTAAACATGTACAAGAGATACTAAGAGTACAACTAGACAAAATAAACAAAAGACACAGCTCCCACCATGCAAAAGGAAAGATAGAAGCTACTGGAGAATTATTCATCTTCCTCTAATGAAACATCACCAACCTGCATCCAATCTATGCCCAAAAAGGCATAACAAGAGTAGTATCAGTAAAAAACCACACGTACTAGTAGGCATCATTGGTCAACCCGTCGCCCGCCATATAATATAAGAAATAAACTAGCAAGAACACGCAATAAACCACTCGCTTCTCCACCTTTACCCTCTCTTGAATACCTCAGAATTACACTAGTACCTTTACTACTAACCATCTTCTCAGTCTAGCTACTCACCCGGTTCTTGATCTTAGCCTAACCATTCTAATGCATAGAAAAGTCCATGAATACAACTACAAGCATTCCTAATATCCACCACGACATACCCTTACTTTCTCTTTTCACCACACCCGCATTTGCCACATGGTACGTTATTTGACACTTCTTAACTACTAATCACGAATCCATTCCTCCAAGGTGAAATATACCTAGGTGTTTACATCACATATACTACCTCCAACTCTCGCCCTCGCAACACATGGAAAACCCTTGTCTCTCAAACATTAACAACTCTTGAACCCTTGGCCTTTCCTGTTTCATTCAACAATGAGATACAAAACAGGTTGAATTAACATAGTAGAACAAACAGAAATAGATCATCATAATCATTTACTCTTCAGGAGCAATGCAACCACACTTATCACTTATGAACAACAAATAGTTTCACATATCTCAAGTTACACAATTATGTCAAGTCATTGGTCCTCTCATGGAACCCAAACCCAAACTGTTAGCATATCGGAACGCGGTACCAGATCCAATGTTTATGCCGGAATATGGCAACCAATCCCATGATTATGCCAAAATATGGCAACCGATCCAAGTTAGTGTATCGAAACGCAACAACCGATCCATTCAATAAGTCACAATCAAAAGTACATTCACATATTCGAACAATCAAGTCATGATTCATGGCATTCATCATTCATCTATCTTCAGTTACAATTTTTGTGATCAATAATGCAACATCCCCATACATACACGTATTATAACGAAGCAAGAACCAACATACATCACGCAACATGAAATAAAACAATCACAATGAAGTATTCATCAATATATATATCATTAAGACAATAAATCAACCATACTTAGCCCTAATTCATCATCTAAGGCTTCCTCCTATGAATAAATCATCTCTTGTTTGGTGCATGAAGGTCTACGCATGAATCCTACCATTGACTATCATTATACTATGCAGAGGGCACAAATTTATATCTACTCAATTTATAAAAACCTAACCTACCTGGCACCAAGCTGCTACACAAAATTATAGCTCCAATTTTGGTTTTTCGGATGACACGATGGTGAATTTGTCCAAGAATCCGTAAGGTTTGATCTGCTTATGCTAGGAATCTCCTTGTCCTTCCTTCCTAAGCTTAGAGCAATTTTTTGGGGGTTTCTAGGATGTTTTACGTCTAAATTAGGTATTTTAGGAAGAAGGAGAAAATATGCTTTCGCGTTATTTACATTTTGTCTCGCCTATCCTGCTTTGGCGCCAACTTACCCCGCCCTGGCGGAACAGTGGCCCAGAAATTTCCCAAATTTTTTCTTTTCCTAAATAACGATGGTTTAGGTCGTTACAATATTTCCATATACAATTGTTCATTTCCTAGTCTGCTTCTGCAATTTGGTAATGCTTTATATTTCTCAGGATATGTCTATAAATCAATTGCTGAAAAATTTATATGTAAATTTATCAATTCATTTAGTATATTGACTGGAGATGCTTCGGAAGTATGACTTCTTTTAGTATCAGTGTTTTGTAGACTTCTAAAAATCGCGGTTGGGGTTGATGATGAGATGTAATTGGTCAAACCAAATATTGGAAGATTGTAGGATTCTACGCGATACAACTATACAACTTGTAATTGGTCAACTGTTGAGCATAAATATTCCTCAGGCTTGGAAGCTCACCGATGACTTAGCTTCACAAGTCTTCGATATTTTGAGAAGCAATGATCCTTCAGCTCTTAAACTTGGGCATCACATCATAAGGATGTTGAAGAAGTTTCTTATGATGACTCCAATGCATAATATTAATGAAGAATCCTCACATTTTCACATATTTATCTCTTTATCGGTGCTTGCAGCTTTAGTAATGCTTTATCTGTCTCCAGATAAACTTTTAAGAAACATGTTGCTGATGAATCTATCGGTTCACTGATGAGTACTGATTTGCATATGAAGAGATAAAATGAATGTGCTCGATTGGAGAAGAGTTGTTTGGCTTGAGGATCCCTTGTATAGATTTTGTCGGAGTAGTAAAAGGGATATAGTAGAGGTTGTTGGGATTGCAAGGTGCAAGAAGAATTTTGCTAATGAATTGTTAGAATTGAATGATGCTTTTATGTTTGTTCATGAGGATGTAGTTGTTGATTTATCCCGCGAGTAAGAATTGAGTAACGAATCAGTTAATTTTATGGGGTTAGCACTGATGAGCATTGTGAATGATGTTACTGAGTATATGTGTTTGGTGAGGGCATTGTTGCAACAATCTTTCGACTCTAAAAGCGGTGAAGCAGAGTGATGTGAGGTCAAAATACATATTTTTAATCATTATTTGCCTCATATTTATTATTTATATTTGTTATTTTTGAGCATAAATTTTATGGATTGTCCTAAATTGTGTATTTTATTTGAAGGGTTAAAATTGTGAAAAAAATAAGGAAGTTTGAAGCTCAAACGAAATTAAAGATGAAAGGTTGAAGAAGGAAATCAAGCAGACAGCTTAACGGATTAAATTGAATAAATTAATATATTTATGTATATAAGGAAAAGTACACGTGGCAGCTAAAGAAGGCAGCTCAAAATTGTTGAGGCGGCGGCTACAACGTTTCCAGCAACACAGTAAAAAGACGGAGAACCCAATTTAATTGGGTTTTGATTTCCTAATTTAAGGTGGACTCAATTATTTTATTTAGAGTTTCTATATCTATAAATAGGGCATGCAAATTTATTCTTGAGAGGAGCCAAGAATTAAGATACAAGACACAATATAAATTTTCTTCTAGCTTAGGAACTTTGGAAGTGCCGCCGTGGAGGCCGGAGAATTGTGGTTTATTATTTCTTCTCCTTTATTATTTATTTGTATTCGTGATTTATAAAAGATAGTTTAGCTATTGTTCTTAACTTTTAATGATTAACACAAACATATTTATTTTAATAAATTTTGATTGTGTTCTTGAGATAATGAGTAGCTAACTTTCATAACTAGGGTTGTGGGAACCATGAGTGATTAACAAAGTATGAATAGTAAATAAGCAATTCTTGAATAGTGTTTTGCATGCATTGATAATTCTTTC
>JAJOOS010016721.1:0-22971 GCA_029582725.1 Solanum chiquidenum
TCATGTTGTTTGTTCTCTGTCTTGTTGGAAAAGTACAAGGGTATCGAATGAATTGGGGGCAGGGAGACCTAAAGCAGCCATGTTAGCAGCACGTATCGTTCTGCTTCTTGCTGTTCTACAGGGCCTATTACTAAGTGGAATAGCAGTTGCAGCAAGAAATGTGTGGGGATATATATACACTAACGAAGATGAAGTAGTGAAATATCTGTCCACGATTATGCCAGTGCTTGCATTGTCCAATTTCATGGATGGAATCCAAGGTGTTCTTTCAGGTTTGAACTCCAAACTACCTAATTGTAGCCATATCCTTGTGATAAAAAAAAGTTCAACACTATAGTTGCCTAAATACAAAAATTTGGTGCATTGATGATAACTTTAACTCCAGGTACTGCGAGAGGATGTGGTTGGCAGAAACTTGGTGCACTAGTCAATCTAGGAGCCTATTATCTTGTTGGACTTCCTTCTGCGGTCATTTTAACCTTCGTCTTCCACCTTGGAGGAAAGGTAACAATTTTTTTACTTGCAAATGTTCGTATTGATCCACTATTAAAATTACTCATAAAATTGTGTGAAAAGGATCATTTTTTTCCGGTATATGTTTGAAATTCAACAACTAAACTTTTCGCCTAATATTATTTGTGCCATTAGTGAAAAATCTTGTGTTCGCCCTTGAATCCTTGCATGAGCTTTAATTTGAGGTAAGTAAGTTCAAACCATAGTAAAAAATTGATGGGTAAATTTAGACCTCTTTTTTTTTAAAATTGGACACGTGGGACGATTTTATAGTGGTACTAGATAGTGTGAGTTTATTGGAGGCTCATATTGTTTCTTTTATGGCATGATGATGGTAGCAGGGTCTTTGGACAGGGATCATAAGTGGTAGTGGTCTTCAAGCAATACTTCTTCTACTTATTACGTTGCGCACAAATTGGGATCAGCTTCAGGCAAGTTCAAAATTTAATCTAATTTAGTTACAAACTATATATCCTTTGCTAGTATTTTAATTGTATTGTAGTAAAACAAGAAACACTATTATTTTGACCAGGAACTCTATAAATTTTTATCAGGCAACGAAGGTCATGCGGCATGTGTAGGCTACAGGTTTCCAAAACATGTATGAATTGTTTGACTATTTCATTCAAATACTTGTTATCTTCCATAAGCACATATCAAAAAAAGTCGCCCATTATTAGAGGAAAAGTACGATAGCAAGCAGTATGATTTGTGATTAAACATAACATTAATAAAAAAAACATTAATTCACGCATCTAAATTTTGTAGTCACAAATATATTTATGACCGCTACGATGGTTGTTATATTTAATGGAGACTTTTTTTGTTAGGCTGGTATCTCACTAATTAGGTGTAAAACGCTCGTATAGAAAGAACTCGTCATTATCATGATTCAAATTTAAGACATATAATTAAGATTAAAAAGATCTTTAATTATTTCACCACACTCTTCACTGTTGTTTGGGAGGTTAAATGACTTAAAGAAGGTGAGCTTCCAAATGTTTTTTTTACATGAAAGTAGTAATTGTCTACGATCATTCCAAATCAGGATGATCATTCCTTTTTAAAAAAAAAAAAAAATTATAACGATACACGATCATTTATATACAATAGTATCATTAGTGACGGACTTAGGATTTTGTTTAAGTGGGTTCAAGTTACAAATAACCATGGCAACGGTCAATAATAATAGTTATCATTTCTTTTCATTATATCCTTAACAAGTTATTTTGAGGTGATATTCCAAACAAAAAGTATACTCTATTAAATTTTTATCTACTTACAAAAAAAAATTCCACTTATTTTCAATTTAACAAGCTACTTATTACTCATTTATATAAGACTAAAACTATAACAATTTTGAAAACAATAAATAAATAAATAAAATTAGTAAAATAATAAATAAATAAAAATGCTCTAACGTAACTTTTGTGTATACCAAGTAAAAAAGAAAATAAATACACAATTTTGTATACTACAAAAAATTAAACTAAGTATTACTCTCCCGTCTCATAATAGTTGATCATCGTAATAAAAATAGTTGTCTCATAGACTCATATTAGTTGTCCACCTTACTAAATCAAGAAAGCATTAATCAAAATTTTCATATATTACCCTTATAATTAATTCTTTTTGAAAGTGTTCACATTTATTTGTAAAATTCGCAAGAAGTTTTTAAGGGGTGGATTAGTATTTTTTTTTTTATGATTTCTTAATATGCGTGTAAAAAGGAAAATGATAAAATAATATGGATCGGAGAGAATATTTAAAAACTATAAATATAATGTCTAAATTATTGACAATTTTAAATAATTCTCAAATCTATATAATAATATAAAGCTTTATGATAGGGCTGCTGATGTGGCATTCTTCTAAAGCCAGGATTCATATTATTATTTTTTGACATTTTTTTTATTCATCACTTATTTTGTAACTAAATAAAAAATAATAGTATACATTAAATATTTACAATAAATATTGCTGAAAATTAATGTTATTCATATCTTTTAAAACCTTTCTCAATTCCTTAATTCTTTTATGTTGGTTTTTTTCTCCCCTTAATCTCACAATTAATGGCATTCATATCTTTTCTTAAATTGCTCCATTTCTTTCCTGTATTACTTATTTAATTCATTCCAATTTGCTCCACCTCACACTTAGGGGGTTCAACTGAACCCTTAGGCGAAAAATTATATTATGTATACATTGTTAAAATAATATTTTAGGTATATATAGTAGATGTTGAACCCCCTTCGATTACTTCGTGTGTCTATATTTTCAGATTTTGAACCCCTTATTGAAAATTTTGGCTCGGTCACTGATACTCATCAAGTAAGAAAAAATTTTACTACATTATTTCTTCTTTATTTCATTATATTCATCAAGTAAGTTAAAAATCTTACTACATTATTTCTTTCTTATTTGATTATATTTATTGTATATTTCTATTGAGTTTTAAGTTTCATGCATCTCATCCATCAAAGGCTCATGGATATTTTATCTGACAAAGTGAAATTAGGATGAAATTTCAAGTTTGAATTTGGCAAAAATGATCATTTCATTTCTGAGTAAGATAGTTTTTCATCAGCCTCCATTTGTATTTATTCGTATTTGTAAATCATCATCTTCCTACATTTCTTTATTCCTCTTTCAGTATGAGATTTTATTTATGTATATTAATTATTGGAAAAGCAAATTACTATTATACCGATCTTCATGCAGTACATGATTTTCAAAGAAAACTGTATTTTATGATTCATATATTTTTGTTGGCTCTCTCTTTTCACAAGCACCTACAGCGAGAGCAGAAGTAGAAAATGCCGGCCGGTCATGGTTTGAGGTCTCGAACGAGAGATTCATTCTCTCGCGCCTTCATCCTGAAGGGTACCATCGCACTTTCAACCTACTTGAGGATTTTCAAAATCGGAGATTATGTTGATATCAAGGTGAATGGTGCTATTCACAAGGGAATGCCTCACAAGTTCTACCATGGACGTACTAGTCGTGTTTGGAATGTTACCAAACGCGCCGTTGGTGTTGAAGTCAACAAGCAGGTTCGTAACAAGATCTTAAAAAAGAGGATCCATGTGAGGATTGAGCATGTCCAGCAATCACGATGCACCGAAGAATTCAGGGAAAGGATTAAGAAGAATGATCAACTAAAGGCAATTGCCAAGGCTAGAGGAGAGGTCATCAGCACAAAAAGGCAACCACTCGGACCCAAACCAGGGTTCATATTGAAGGTGCTACTCTGGAGACAGTTACCCCATACCATATGATGTGGTTAATGATTTGAAGGGAGGTTATTGATCTTAGTCTGTTTCTGAGAGGTGTTATTTTTTCTATTTGTTTTTTTGAAATTGAAAGACAGAATTAGTTTTGTTGGTGTCAAAAAAAATAATAAATAAATAAATATATATTTGTTGGTTTAACTTAGGATGTATTGTTTCTTTTGCAGGGCAAAATTTTCGTGAAACAAAAAATCAAAAGCACATAATCTATCATGATAAGACGATGATCACTGAAACACTATTTCTAGATTATTTTCTTTAAAAAATCTCATCAACATGCAAGGTTGGCATATTTATGATTAAATAATTTTTTTTTATTACTGTAAGTATTTGAATGAGAGCTTTAGAAGATATAATGTGGTATAAGAAAATTCATATTTCTTTTCATTAAGATTGTATTGCTATAAAAATATATAATTTTAGGGATTGAAGAGCTGATGTATCACTTATTTTGTCCAAGAAATATCATTATCTTCTCTCCCCCTTATTTTTGTTGTCTTTTTTCTATTTTCTCTATTTATTTATATAATATTATTTAAAAATTGTTGATCCTATATTATTATATATTGCAATAATTTATATGTATACATAATAATATAGTTAAGGAATATAGAAAGTTATTTAAGATCTCTCTTTGGCCAAAAAAATACAATTGCAATATATTTTTTGGACTTTTTTCTATTTCTTTTTAGGTATGTGCTATATAAAAAATATTAATAATAGCACTCATTTAACTCTTTTAATTGTACTAAATATGCAATATAAGAAGTTAGAAGAATCTTTTTTTTAAAATTCTCTAATATAAAAATCAGTGCTCTTTATTTTTATTATTCCCACAATTTTGTATTATCATAGCTCCTTAAATAATTATTAGTCATAGTAATGAAATTATTTGTACTTGATATATTCATGTTTTAGTTTGACTTGAATAATAAAATAAAAGCTATTGAATGGTGATCGGCTTGTGTCTATGGATGTTGACAAAAACTCAAAAAATTGTGCAATGGTTTTGTATTTTTTCTTCTAATTTTCAATGAATAAGGTTGTAGAAAATTTCTTTTTATTTGTAAGACTTTGTATAAATTATCACATTAGCCTTTTATTTTTTTATGTTTTCGATACGTACTTATTATATTCATATTTTAGTTTGACTTGAATAATAAAATAAAGGCTATTGAATGGTGATCGACTTGTGTGTATGGGTGTTGATAGGAGCTCGAATTTTTTTGCATTGATTTCGTATTTTTCCTTCTAATTTTTAATGATTAAGGTTATAGAAAATTTCTCTTTATTTTATACTTTATACGAATCTTATTGTTAGTAAGTTTATAATTTATTTTGGTTAAAAATAGTAACGTATGACTTTGTTGAGAGTCATCTAACTACTAATCGAAGATTTTCCTCTATCAATCAATTTTATATATATATACCACTAATATCTATATTATATTTCATATAAATTTTATTATATTGCCTTAATATTTTAAGTAATTTTTTCTCTTTTTTTTTTGAATTTTTTTCTCATTTTTTGCATTAATTATTTGTTTAATAATTTTAAAATCTATCATATTTATTATATTCAATTATAATTCATGGGTTACAAAAAAACCTCCATCCTTTTGCATTCCACTTAAATAACATGCCTTCTCAACTTCCTTCTATCTAATTCTTATGACTCAAACAATCTATAAAAAAAAATTATATATGGAATTGTTTGATATTCATTGTCATGTTTTCCTTTTTTTTATTAATATATTTTTTTCGTTTTTGTTTGTTTTTGTTCATTTTCTTCATCAATCATGTATTTAATAACTAAAAGAGAGAATATAGAAAAAGTGATACGGAAATATGCATGGCCACCATGTTCATGAAGATCGTAGATATGTTTTATATAATTTCTTTTTGTGTCATAGTTGCCAAACACGAGGACAAGGTGAAGACATTTTTTTATGACAGTGTCAGATTAGTTTTGTACAAATTTGGCAAAATGAAGAAGAAATTTAGTAGCGGTGGAAGTTTCATCAAGAGAGATGATTAGATTAGTTTGATAGAATTGAAGTTTGAATGATTTAGAATATATAGAGATACACTTATTGTTGCTTATTTTTAACAATTTAAATTAGTTATTTTTCAAATATAAGGTATGTATTCTCCAAGAACAATATTGTTTGATAAAGTCTGGAGTGTTACATATATAATTCTTTTTTATACAGGGTAAATGTTAACTTCTTCTTCTTCTAAAATAATGTGTTGATTTTTCTGAGAAAAAAATTGGTGATTCTTAAAAGTCTATCTATTTTCTCTCTTTACTTTGGTAAAAAAAAATTCTTTTTCTTCCTACTTATTATTGAACTTATTATAAAAATAAATGTCTCAATAACTTTATTTCGGATTGTCTTATCATTTTTTATGATTAATATTCATTATTTTGTGTCATAATGTACAAATGTCAAAATATTAAAGTCACATTCTTAATCTTCTTAATTACAATGATTCTTCATTCTTAGGAATTTGTATATTGAATGTAGTATTTATTTGAAATATGAAATATACTCTTTAATATTTTTGTATATAAGCTAAACAAAACTAGAAGAATTAAAAATTTGTGTATGCCATTTTTTTCAATTTTTTCGGCATAGCTAATTCTTTTTTTTTTTTGTTCTCTTTTTTTTTTTGTGTATTTTTATTTGTATTTTCTTTCTTACCTTATTTTGTTTTTTAATTTTAATCCATTTTTTTTAGTGATTTTGATATGATAATTCTTTAGGTTGGTGATTAGACGAATACTAGAAAGTAAGTAATGATGAAGTTATAACAAAGAGGAGGAGGAAGTCCGAATTTAAAAAATATTGATGTAAAAAACTAATAATTTCAATTAAAGAGTATGTACCTTATAGTTGACTTGGAATAACAATTGTTACAAAATATAGATATATTTAATTAATTTTTCATAGCTTATCTTTTATAATTTAGTATAAAACTTATTTTAATTCTTTTCATAACCGCGCGAAGCGCGGCCAAGTACACTACTACAAACATAAAAAAGAAAACTTGACTAATAAATTAGAATATTACTATTGTTATTTCACATAAACTAGAAGTCTAGAACTATAATAGTCTATATTTATTTATTAATTTTTAAAAGGAAACGTATCTGGAAAATACGAAAAAGAACAAAAAATACAAAAAAGTTATACCTTGACTGAGGTTCAAACTCGGATTCACAGGGTGAAGTTGAACTCATTCACCATTGATGCACGCCACTCATTGTGTAAAGAGTGGGTTCATTTTATTTATACACACAACTTTACAATTAATTTGTGTGTGTATATATATATATATATATAATATAAAAAAATTCGATGAAGTAGGTTCAACCACCGTGGCTCCGCCCTGAGTATCCCCTAATTACGATGAAAATAAAATGAAGTTCTCTGTTTATATTTTCCATTTAGTTTTTGGTGCCCTATTAAAATTTTAATTAAATTTGAATTAGGCGCAGATTCCCAACATGATGTTTACTATATTCAAAATTCGAATTCAAAATCTTCAATTAAGGGTGGAACAATTTTGTTACTGCATCACAGCTCATATTGATGAAAATAAAAAGAAGTTGCTATAATAATATTATTGAACTTGACATAAAATATAAGAAAGAAAATAAGGCTTTTAAAAATTGTGATTTAAACAAATCTATATATATAATAAAGAAGAAACATAGACAAGGTGATGTGACGTCTTTCTATGGCCTCCATTTACATTTATCTTTTTTCTCCTTTTTTTGGCCTTTTTATAAAAAATAATAATTAATTATTGTATTGTAAATTTTTGTATTGTAAATTTTTGTATTGTAAAAGTAATTACTTAATTTATTAGAGAAAATGGCCAAATGACCCCTCAATCTATAACCGAATTTCCAACTACACACTTATATTTCACGGGGGTCCTATTACCCCCGAGCTATTTTAAAGTGGAATTATTTCCTCCCTGAAATGTCATTACCAGGCATCTGTCTTGTGGTGAAATACACGCACTTGACACGTGTATTTCACCATTTAATGTTTTTTTTTTAAGTTCTCATTCCTCTTTCCTTCTTCCCCAATCATTTCTTCAACCTAACTACACTAAACATCATTTTTTACCTCAATAAAATTCTATATCTCTAACATTTTATAAAAATAAAAATTCAACTCACCTTTTCATCTACTCCGAATCTCTAGCGGACCTAATTAATCAAATTTTTCATCCAACTAATTCAACAATTTTTCACATTTTTTTACATTTCGTTTGATTTTCTTCCTTAGACAATTTCAAATACACATTAAATGAGTCATGAACATTTGAGATCAGATTCATCCCTTGAAAATTTTGCCGACAACTCAAAATAATCGCGGATGAGAAAATTAATTTGTAACACCAATTTGAGAAACCTCTCTCTCTCTTCCCCATTCTTTATTATTTCTCCCTCTAAAATTTTCATGATTAATTTATAATTTGAGTTTTTGATTTTGATTCTTTATGAATTTTAGGAGAACATGTAGGATCCTTCTTTTAAAATGTAGAAGAAATTATTTTGTTTTAGTTTCTTTTATTAAGTTTGAAAATATTTTTAAAATATACAATTACTTCACTTTGATTTTGTTACTCACTTTAAAAAATAATAATTAATGGGTATGTTTTTTTTAAAAAAAAAAAATTAATTTGTTAGACATGTCCTAAATAAGTTTATTGAAAAAATATTTATTCATTAAATGCATCTGTTTTTGATAATTTTTATTTCAAACATCCATTGAAAAAGCTTCAACAATGATGGTGAAAAATGTTGTATAGATAAATAAGAAGAAAGAGAAAGAAAAAACAAAATTAGAAAAAAAACGAAAATTAAAACAAATAAAGAGGCAACTCACTCTCTCAAAGAGAGTGAGATACACTCTCTATGTCAACTCAGCACTTAAGGGGATATTTATTCCATTTTAAAGTAGTTCAAGGGGGTAATAGTTGAAAATCCGGTAATAGGTTGGAGGGTCATTTGACCATTTTCTCTAATTTATTACAAATAAATATTTTATTAATGGATGAATATTTACAACAAAAACTCTTCACATTCTTTTTTATTTGTTTGTCTCACTTCTAATCATAAAATGATAATATTTTAAGTATTTTTTAATTCACAAAGAGTTATTATCCATGACTTACCTCTTTTTAATTTTGATTTTTAATAATATACATAACTCCCATAATTTTTATGTCCATAACCTCCTAACTTAAATTTGTAAGTTTATGATATCTTATGGTATTCCTCTATTTTGCCTATAAATTCACACTTAGTTTCCTGAAGATTCACATTCAAGAGTACCTTTTCTCTTCTTTATCATATTGGTTTGTAAATGAACTAACATGTAAGAAAAAAGAAGTACACGAAGGTAAGAAATATTTCATTCTCAAGTCTTTATTTTTTCATTTGTTCTATTTTGTATCTATATAAATTCATATTTAGTTTCATGAAAATTCACATTTTAAATTATCATTTCTCTTCTTTATCATATTTGTTTGTGAATTATCTAGCATGTAAGAAAAAAAGAAGTACACGAAGGTAAGTTATATTTCATTCTCAAGTTTTTATTTTTATTTATATGTACTTGGACATGTTTTCTTAATATTTTGTTCATATATGTATTATATATCATTCACCAAGCAAGTATAATAAAAAAAATACTTCTGTAATTCTTAACAATGTGTTGTCATTATGTAATTGTTCTTTCTAATAGTCAGTTTTCGAGATATAATTTAGTTTAATTATAATATTTGTTAGATTTTAAGACATGATAACTATTTAGTATTGTTAGTACTATTGAAAAAATAATATACAAATATATTACATATAGTTTTTTTTTTCTTTTGGTATAATTATTTTTTAATTGGTACATGATATTTTATTTACTCATATAAATTTTTTTTTATTCAATTGGTTGCATGAAGAGTTTGACATATGGAGCAAAATATGGTGGCGGATCTACTTGCAAAGGAAGATGGTAGAAAGAAAAAAAAATGAAGCATAATAAAAAATTATTTTTGCTAGATTTTTTTTTTACTTTGACTTGTATTAGTAACTTAAGCTACTTTTCCTAGAATTTTTTTAATTTTGATTTGTACAAATTGTCAATGTTAATCATTTGATCTTTTGTTATTCTATTTTTTTTTTGTTATGAAGCACAATTAATATAATTATCCCATTTCAATAACAAAAATATGATGAGTAGGAGTTTCATTTTTATTATACTTGCAAAAAAGTAATTGAAAATAAAATATTAATTTCATGATGTCATTTTTTTGCGTGTGCAATAATCTGTTTTCGTCACCATTTTTTTTTGTTTGAAATGAATTTATAATTTTTATGCAGTCACCGATTATTATAATTTTTTGTTCATTTTTTTGTATTTTCACCCCTTATTTTCATTTATTTATTTTACAATAAAATTAATGCATAATTATTAATACATTTAATGTAATAAAAATGTACATTTAAATTATTTATAACTCATGTTTCTTCATCTACTTGTAACTTCTAATCTTAAATATTGTTCATAACTTTTCTATGTTTCATTTTTTATAATTCTTATAAATATTTAATTAGCGTTTAAAAAATTATAATAAATAAATATAACAATAAAGACATAATAATAAATTTTAAAGTTTTTTTACGATTTGTATAGAAAATTAGTATTCCTATAAAAGATAGAGGAAATTCAAACATATAAAATATTTTCAACGTAATACAATATATTGTTATTTCAACATATTACCTCTTATTCGATTTACTTCGCCACGTTGAATATCTTATTCTACTATATACATATAAATAGTTTTGCACTTAAAAAGATGCAAAAAAATATTCTATTTTATATGTTTTAAGAAATGAAAAAATATATCATATCGCAGATGAAAAAAATTATTAATATTATCTTATATATTTGATACTAACCTAAATATAAATATTACTATATATTAGTATCTTATAAATATGCGCGAATAATTTCACTAATTTATAAATATAAACTAAAAAAGGCAAGTGTTACCAAAATTCATGTACGAGCGTCTCCTAATTTGCCAACCTTACCATGTGCACCCATATGCCTTCCAATTCCTGTCGTGAAATTCGTTTTCCCAAAAAAAACAAAAAAAACCATTATTAACTTTTAATGATTAATTCAACTAACATCCATTATTTTGCTCCTTCAATTCTTCTTCTTCCTCCTCCCAAATTCTCATTATACATCTATTCTCCATAACATTCTGCAAATTCCCCAGAAATCATGAATATATCGGAACAAAGTTTTTTCAATAAAACTACTGCTACGACGACAACGACGACTTGTTTGTTCTTTCTCTTTATTTCGTTCTCCACTACTACTATTATCTTCTCCTCCGGCGACAGGGAAGCCGCCTCTGTTTTCCCGTTTATTTTTGCCGCCGCCGTTGTGGCTGCCGGATTCGTTGTTCTGGCCGTCCGGACCACCGTTGTGGCATGGATTACGGTGGTTGTACTCCTAGCTTTCGTCGGAAAACGACGCCGTATTTTTGCAAAGGATGGGAAGAAGATTACGTCGGAGGTGATAGTGTATGTGGTGAATGAAGTGATTAAGGAGAAGGGATTCGTTGCTATTTGTGGAGTTATGATTTTGGGATTAATCGCAACGGCGCTGTTATGAGCGCATTAATTTACTAATAACTCTCACTTAGTAATTATTAACAAATTTAAATCCACTTTTGCTATGAAGTACAGGATTTTTTTTTTGTTCTTTCACTATGTATGAATAACAGCTTGTTCTCTTCTAACTTTGTAAATTTATTATTCGGATCTTGGGCTAAAATTTTGATAGAGCCAAGTTCACCCAAAGTATACATCTGGTTTTTTCTCTGAGATATTGCACTGTTCACATTAAATCCTAGGATTCATTTTTAATTGGTTAATATGGCACTCAACATTCTTATATTACTGCATAGTCATTGATATCAATACTATATTCCCAGAAAAACTTGTATGAGATGCAAAAGAATTACAAATAGACTCCTTTTTCTATTTCAAATTATTAATTATTAATTAGTCTAAGATTTTAGACAAATCAATATTATACTGTATTACTGTATCCGATTCTGCAGTCGATTTGTAACAGGTAATGGTGTTATGGTGCTGTCTAATTCCATTTCTGGCCAACTCAAGGAAGCTGCCTCATTGGCTGCTTTTGCGGTGCGGACAATATTAACCAATCACGCCGCCACTCTGGTGGATATTGAATTCCAGTCATAATCTTTTACCCTTAAATAGGTAACAATTAAATATACTTTTCATGAATAAACGAAAGAAAAAAAACATCTTTAAGGGTGTGTGAAATATAGGGAAGAGAATATTTTTTTATGTTTGATTTGTTAAATATTTTATTTTAGGAATACAACCTTCTTTAAAGTAAGGAAAAAAGAAATTGTAATAAAAGTAGTGAAAAAAAATCTATGAATAACATTTTAGATTAATTATTTCTCCCCGTTTTTCAATAGACCTCACTCACTCGGAATTTCACACAATATTAATTATATATGAATATTTTGAGAATAATAGTTTTTGCTCACTTACTAAAGATAAAAAAAAAAATCCTTTTCTAACCATAGTTGTCCATATACTATTTTCCAATGGAAAATGCTAAATTATCTAGAAAATTAAAAAATATATATATTTTTATTTTATTTTAAAATAACTGATATTTTTTTCATTTTTTAGTTAAAAGATATTAAAGTTAAAATGATAAAAATATTTTAAAAGATAAAATAACATAGATAAAATAGCATTGGCCAAATTTTCTGGCCAAAAAGATTTTTCCTTTTCCAATAATAATTGTTCACTTCATGAAACTAATTGATACTTTTACAATTAGTTTCTAATTTACCCTTATCATTAATTATAATCATTTCTCTATTACATTTTTAAGAAATTGTATTTATTATATTCAAAGCGTGATTTATTCCCTCGTCCAACAATAGTTATCCACTATACTAAATAGTTGTTCAACAATACTTGTCCAATTTAAAAAATTAAGAGATAATTTATCTTCTCGATCTATTTTACCCTTGTTATTAAAATTATTTATCATCCAACACCTTTTTCAAAGCATTAAATTTAAGGGAAAAGGGTAAAAAATGCCCTTAAATTATGTGAAAAGAACAAAAATGCCCTCTATTTATAGTTTGGATCAAAAATGCCCTTAACGTCAATACTTTGGTTCAAAAATACCCTTGCAGTCAATACTTTGGTCTAAAAATATCCCTATAATTACTAAATGGGTCAAAATTGCCCTTTTCCGAATAAGTATATTATTATTTTTCTTTTTAAACACATTTTCTTCTTAATTAAAATATTATTAAAGAACCATGTTCTTGTTTTCTTTCTTTTAAAATCACTTTAAAAAATAAAAATGCAGGAAATATTTTTTTTCTTCTTAATCTCATCTTATAAATTAAAATAGAATAACTTCATGTACCCTTTCGACACATAATATATGTCATATGAATAAGATCATAGTATATCCATCATTAATTTATATTTATATAACGATAAATAATAATTATAATAAAATAAGAAATATTTTCATTTTTATTTTTTTCTGAATTGAAGTAAGATAAACATTTGGTAATTTTAAAAAATATTATTTGAAAAAGAATGTGTTAAAAAGAAAACAAATGAGTAATATATTCATTTGAAAAAATGAGCATTTTTACCCAAAATAACAGTAAAGGCATTTTTGGACCAAAATATTGACGGGAAGGGCATTTTTGGACCAAATTACAAACGAAGGGCATTTTTGTTCCTTTCGCATAGTTTAAGGGCATTTTTGACCCTTTTCCCTAAATTTAATAAAGTCAAAGGATAATATAGTAATGTTACTCCTATTATTTATTGTTTCTTAATGGAGTGTGTCAAGTCAATAGTGAACAACTATTATTGGACAGATGGAGTAGTAAGATTATCCTTCTATTAATAATTTCTTAAGTAGTGTGCAAAGTCAATAGTGGACAACTATTGTTGGACAAATATAATATTTGTCATTTCACAAAATCAATGCATAAATGACATCATTCTTCATATTTTACCCCCGAGAGTTATTAGCCTTGAAACTATAAATGTGACCAACATAGGTAAACTAAATGATTAATATATGTTCATTGGTCAATTTAATTAATTAAAATATATTAATTTATGTTCATTTATTGAAAATTTGACTTCAATAGAGTACTAAATATAGGTATAATGGTAAGAAACGTAGAATCTAAAATGATGACATATAAATAGAAACGGAGGAAATAGAAAATAATGTTCAAGAAAATATTTTTTCTTCGCAACACATCCTAAATGTACTTTGCCATATATTATAAGAACTAAAGTTATACTTTACTGTTAATAGGGGATTAAAAGTGCTGCTTCCCCTATCTTATATTTTGGCTATTTTTTAAATTATACTAATTATTTTTAAACTATAAAGTAATAATACAAAGTTAATATAATATATTAAATAAATAATATAATAATTAATAATTTGTTAATTTTATATTAAAAATCATGGATAAAAAATGTAGATTTAATTAATAAAAAATAAATATATTTAATCAAATATCATGTAAATTAAAATTTATTAATAATTAGACCGTCAAAAATATTATTATTTCAAATTTTGTTAAAATAATCACGCCAACTAAACTATTCACACATACATTTTCTTAACGTAATGTATGTTAAATTATAGATATGGTTTTATTTACCATAACTTATAGGGCAATTTCGATATGTACCCGCACAACGAATTCCTGCGGTAAATAAAATTCTGACCAATCGAACATCAATAAATTAAGGCTTTTAGTTAATTCAAAAAAGAAATTTGATCATTGTCAATCTTAAAAATCTGACTTTTAATATCAAAATGGATGAAAATCTTCATTCTTATCACTGACTAAAAAAGTGTTGGAAAAATAAAATTTTGAACGTCTTTAACGTCAAATAAACAATCAATAATATTACTGGAGCTATGAATACTTTTTCACTTTTAGATTTGGATCTTCACTTATATTTTCATTAGGACCAAAACTGTTCATTGATTTATTTAGCCCACACATACATTCAAGTAATACACTTCTTAAGATAAGTTTAAAAGTAAATGACTTATTTAATTCGTTTAAATTATTATGATTTGATCACAAAGTAATTGAAAATTAAACTATATTTTAACCAAGCATAATTCATTTTAAAAAAATAATTATCAGCTTAGTTCAATTTAATTACTAACTTCAATCTGCTCTATACTTTTGCTAGATGGCTTGAATTTTCTTCTTCACCAATAATTCTCTTTTTGCTAAAGATGGAATTTTTTCATGGAATGAATTGGGGATTTCTTGTTTTCCTTTGGTGTACTTATTTAGACTTGAATCTTGGTTAATATTTGAATTTATAGTAATTTTAACTTTAAATTCTTATGGTTTTTAACATACATGTTATCTCTGATTTTATTTTTTAAAAGGTTATTTAGATTGGTGATACTTGATGTGATGATCAAAGTTGAATCTTAAGATGTGGGATGCGATAACTTAGTTCAAATTTGAGTTCTCTATTTTTGTTTTGATAATTGTCTTTCAATCGGATTTTCAGTATTGATTAATATTGCTTCATCTGTTTTAATTTGATATAAAAAATTTTTTTTTTTTTTTTGAATCTGTGATTGTTTAAATTAAAAATATTTAGAATATAAAATTTATTTTTTAATTTCGTGCTCTTAAATATGGCATGTGAAATTTTTTTAAAAAAAATTGTTAGAAAAAATAAAATGTTTTTAAAATGAATTAAAAAAAAGTAGGAGAAACAAATTAAAATAAAAGGAGTATAATCTTCACTAATTTTTAACTAAAATGTTATGCGATTATAACAAATCTTTTTCAATGAATTATATTAGTATACGTACTGAATTTTTTTTGTATATTAGTAGTCCATATTGTTTAGATTAAAAGGGTTAAATTGAATTATAATTGAATTTATTTTTAATTAAATTTAAAATGATTTTAATCAGATCATGACCCAACTTGGTTTTTAGTTCAAATTCATTCTAACTTCTCTGATTTTAGCCTAAGTTACCTGTTGGACACTCTGAACTAGTATTGAAATCTCAAAATTTGATATTGTAACTTCAATAATATGATATTTAATATGGTATTTTATACATATTTCAATTTTTCTTCATATTCGATTTGATAGTTATATAAAGTTGTTGAAGTTTGCATTTTACGTGACAATTTGTATCCTGAATGATATTTTTCAAGTGTTATGCTTCGTAGAATATGCGTGTCTATCTATTTAACTTTTATATAAATTTAAAATATTTATTAGGTAGAATGGTCTAGTGGACCCTTGTACTTGTATATGATTGTATTATGAACCCTTCTACTTATCTCTTTGTCATCTGGACCCTTGAACCCATCTAAACCCAATATTTTAAACACTTTTTTGGTTGTGGTATGGTGCGTGTTGCACAAACACGTACACGTTGGCCAAAAAGAAAAATAAATTAATTCACATATGATATTATATTCCACGTGGCAAATGACTCACGTTAAACTAAGAATAGTCCAACCCCGGCGAAATTTTTCAAACCTCCGCGACTTTTTCACTTCTCCTCTTCTCCTCTCCGCGATTTCTCTACTAACACGTACACGTTCATCTGCGATTTTTCAAACCTTTGCTCAGTTGAAGCTCAGTTCCACTCCGATTTTTGTTGTAAGTTCTTGCCTTTTGCGTTAGTTCTGAGTTTTTCATTTTCTCGTGCGTATCTGTTTGATTTTAGGGTCGATTGTCATTCGATTTTCTGAATTTTTTTGGGGATTTTACTTTGGTTTGGGTGTAATGTTAGTGTAATATGCTTTCTTAGTTGATGTATGACTTCGAGTGACTTCAATGACATATTTCATGAATTTGAGTAGATTCTAGGGTTTATTCGTAAAATCCCAATTTCAAGTAAAATTAATATTTTATTTTTGGTCAATTGTCTTGGGTATTGATAGTGTTAGTGGTCCATTGTTACATCAATTACAGTCATGGTAAGTTAATGGCTTTAACTATTACAACAATTTATTATTTTCTTAAAAAAAATTAGGGCCTTTTGTGTTGCATTCATGGTAAGTTTATGATTTAACTGTAGTTGTTTTTCTTTTGACTTTAAAGGCATCGTAAGGTAATGGCTTTAACTATAGTGACACTTCAATTTCACTATGGGGGATGTTTTGTATCTGATCCTACTTTAAGGTATGCCAATGAAATCACTAGTGTTGAAAAGATTAATATAGATGTAGTTGAGTTGCATATTATGTTGTTTCATAAAATAGCACTGGAATTGGGTGTTGAAAATGTTGAGACATTTGGATGTAGAGTCAATAAGAAGGGTACTTTTTACATGTTAAATACTGATTCTGATGTTTTAAACTTTCTTAATGGTTTGAAGGGTGCTGATTTTATTGATGTATATGTTGTACATTCCATTAGTATACCTTATTTAAACCAAAATCAGTCCCCTTTAGTTGAAGAGCAGTCCCATTTAGTTGAAGAACTAGCCCCTGCCCCTAGAGTTGAAGAACATTATGATTCTGATTCACTCTATGATGTTGATGAAAATATTGATGATTTGAGTGATTTGGATGAGGAGTTGCTTTAAGCTAGGCAATCTAATATTCAAGAACAAGTTAAAGAGAAGGTTGATAGAGTAAATCTAGATGAGATACCATCTGGTCATGTAGGTATAGATACTGATTTTGAAGACATTTATAAGGAGAGGAGAGGGAGATTTGAAGGCAATTTGGGTGGTGATGACCCTAATTTTGATAGCTCAAATCTTGATAGTGACATTAGTGAAGATGAAGGGGATCATGTTGAGACTGATTTCTCAAGTGCATCAAACATGATTTGGACTTACAGAAGGTGAAGGACTAATAGTGATGTCTGATATGCAGAAGGTATTACTATAATATTTGTTAAATTTATTCTTTCATTTATGGAGTAATTGATATTTAACATTGTTGTATGCTAAATGTTCTTTGCTTGACAGGGTCTTCATCTTGCACTTATTGATGTATTGCCAAATGCTAAAATTAGATGGTATGCTAGGCATATATGGGCAAACTGAAAAAAAAAACTGGAGGGATGAAGAAATGAGAAGAAAATTCTGGTAGGTTTTCAGGGAATCATTTGAGGTACTTTTACAGTCCAAACTTGATGATTTGAGTGAGTTAGGAGTAAGAATTGTAGAAGCTTTGTTAAAGTATAACAAAGAAGCATGATGTAGGGCATATTTTAAAGAACATAGCAAGTGTGATGTGGTTGAGAACAACATGTGTGAGACTTTCAACAGTTGAATTTTAGGTGCTAGGTTCAAATCAATAATCACTATGCTGGAAAAAATAAGAGTCAAAGTGATGAAAAGAATGAATCAAATGAGAGAATTTTCAGAAAAATGGATTACTGATGTATCACCAATGGCTATGGATATTCTTAGAAAAAATGTTGAAATTGCAGATAATTGTAAGGTAAAGTTTAATGGTGATCTTGGCTTTGAAATTCATGATCCACCATATAAACATGTTATTGACCTAAAAAATAAGGTGTGTAGGTGTAGGTCATGGCAATTAAAGGGAATTCCTTGTAGCCATGCACTTACATCAATTCATTATAAGGATTGGGTTGTTGAGTCATTTGTTGATCACTGGTATAAGAAGGAAACATACCTGAAAGCATATAATATGTTTATTCAACCTATGACAAACATGAAGATGTGGCAAAAAAAGTGATAGACCTGCCATTGAACCACCTGAAATTACAGCCATGCCAGAAAGACCAGGAAAAACAGGAGAAAAGATAGTGATGAGCCAGTTAAGAAGAAGTTTGAAAAGGCTACAAGGAACGAAAGAAAAATGAAATGTTCTGTGTTTAAGACTTTTGGACATAACAAAGAAAGAATGTCCAACTCCGATAAATTGTGCTTTAATGTCTCTTTGTTACTGAATTTTACTCTTGTTATACTTTTGACTTTAATATATGTTTGCAGAAAAATGTTGTTGTTGAAACAAGTGTTGCAAGTTCTGCAACTGCTGGAACAAATGTTGCAACTTTAAATGTTGTTGTTGGAACAAGTGTTGCAAGTACTGCAGTTACTGAAAATGGTGCAATTTCAGATTTTACAAATGTTGCAATTGGAAGCCAGTCAAGTGTAAATGCAGGTTATACTCCAAGTGCAGGTTGCACTCCAAGTGAAGGTTGCACTCCAAGTGATGTGAGACAATTAAGTACTCAACAATCAACTTCTAGTGCAGCTGGCCAAAAAAGAAAGACTAGCACAACTTTGAGAGGTGGTGCAACTCTTGCATATAAGAAATCAAGACCAAAAAAAGCAAAGACAGCTGGTTATGATCTCTTATTTGGATCAGGTGGCAGTGTAACTGAGAGGTTATGTATTTTATCATTTAAATACATTAAATTGCTTTAATTGATATTAGTTCATCTTTAAGTTAAGATTTTTGTTGTTCTCTCAGTCTGAAAATACTGATAGGGTATTACATAGTGCTACATTGTCAAGTTCAACTCCTACTAATATTGATCTTGATTACAAATCCAATGGACTAAGGTGGAATGGAAGAGCTGCAATTACTCAAAGGCAATTACGAGAGGAGAGTTACAGAAGCACTCAAGGCACATCAAGCACTCAAGGCACACATTAGATTTCACTTTGTTTAACTTAATGGCTTGATCCCAATTAATTTTATTTTGATTAATGACTTGATCCCAATTGTTTTGGTTCTGCTATTAGAAAGAATTTGTTTTTGTATATGAATGTCGCCTTGTGTTAAGTTGCTATTGGGAAGACTTTATTTTTCTGTATGAATTTGTGTTCAATTCAAATTTCTGAAGCAAATGCAGTCCATTTCATTATTAAATAACACCTAGTACAAATTAATATATCTTAAAAATAACGGCTAGAAACCAAATAACAACAATCACAATAACAGTGATATCAATACTAGTGTTTGATCCTTGTCTTCCTTGCCTTCATTGCCTTCCTTGTCTTCTATGTCTTACTTGTCTTCCTTCCCCTGAACTTGTTGATGGATTCTTGATGTTGTATTGTTCTTGGCATGTTGAATCATTTGCAGCAACCCATCGAAAGAATCCACACCCATTACCGGATGAATATTTTTGGCAACCCCAAAATATTTTTCCAGGATTAGTTGGTGTTCTTGATGTCTTTAGTTCAACATATATTCCACTGTAGCAACATCGAACAGTCATCGTGAAGACCAACAAAATCAAACAAACAAAAATACAATAGAATCACACAAAAAAAAAAGATGAGTAGATTGAAGGAAAAAATAAAGGCGCCAAAGATAAAAGAGAAAAAAATTGAAGAGACAAAATCGAGAAAAATAGAAGAAAAAAGCTCAAATTTGTCCAACAATGGTGTTGAGTGAAAATAAAGAAGAAGAGATGGCCTTTAAAGGTCAAAATCTGACCGTTAGTGCCTTTTTAAGGCATCTCACGCTTCAGGGGTCCAGATGACAAAAGGATAAGTAGAAGGGTTCACAATACAAACAGATACAAGTACAAGGATCTACCAGACCATTTGGCCTATTTATTAATATACATCAAAAGTTGCCAAGTATAAACAAGGCTTAAGTCATAGGCGGCCCCTTAAAGTTGTCCACATAGTTCACTTAAACACCTCAACCAGGACTTGTACCAATTGAACACTTAAATTGTTCAAAACATATACCCATTTACACAAAATGCTTATGTGGCAAGATAAGTGTAATTCATTGTCCTTGAGCGCGCGAATAAATCCCAATATTATTATTTTTAATTTTTTAAAGTTAATTTTGTAATTTTTTGAAACCTGGATATATTAACTAAATAACTAAAATTAATAATAATTTAGTTCAACAATAATCTCTTAATAAAAAAAAAGGAAAACAAACCCCATACCCCTTTAACAATCGTCTTCTTCAGTTAATTTAGAAGATCTTTTACACTTTGTTTTGGTTCCAAATTTTTTTCTTAATTTTTTTGTTTAAAAGAGAAACTAAATTCTTATCGGCCAAATTCCTAAGCCACCATCCCCCGCCACACCCCTTCCCCATAAACTCCTTCTTTCTTTCTAGCATTATTTCACCATTCTCAATATCATTGTCATTATCTTGGAGTTGTAGAAGAGAATTTCATAAAAAAAATAATCAAATTGTGTCAAAAATAATTCCGATGAAACACCATTTTTTTCGGCAAGACTAGAACGAATCTGAAATTATTTTCTTATAATTGTTAAAGAATTCAAACCCTAAAGAACTCACAACGTAGAGGAATTAAAGAAATATGCAAATCTGAATTGACGTTTGAAAAAAAAGTGAGATTTAGAGAAATGACACAACAATACTGATGGGTTTTAGAATAAAGGAGAGGGGACAGGTGTATGGGTGGGTGGGGGGGGGAATCCTTGTGTGAATTGAGAGAGAAAAAGTGGAGTTAGGATTATTATCGAAGTGTTTGTGATTTTAGCCGGCAACAACTCTATGTGTATGGAGGTGATGTGGTTGGGTGAGTGCAATGGCAAAGAAGAAATGGGGAAGAAAGGTTCTATTTTTTTTTTGGGCTAAAAAAGTAGTTTTATTTTATTTTTCTTTCTAATTTATTTTTGTAATTGTTATTATGGGTCAATGCCACATGTCTTTTTTTATTGGTTATTGTGCCATATCATACGCGAGTGTATGTCACTCACTCTCTATTTTTAGTTGATTGTCAGAAAATGTTCACTAGGTATATATTTTAACTAAGGAAGGTGTTCAACTGGAACAAGCCTTAGATAAGGTGTCTAACTGAATTATGAAGACAACTTTAAGGGGCCGGGGATGACTTAAGCCAATAAACAATAGCTAACAACAAATTAAAATACACATTTATATTATGCCTTTGTACAAATCAAAAGCTAAAATTATAAATAAAGGCGGCGTTTGGCCATAAATATACTTGAGAAAAAAAATCTAAAAACTAGTGTTTGGTCATATAATTTGTCATAACTTGGCAAATATATTTAACAAATATCCAAAGTTCTCAAGTTTTGATATTTGAAATTTTTTAAAAATTACCCCAAACTTTTATATTTTATAAAAACACCCATCAATTTATAGTTTTCTTCTAAATTCCATTTCTAATTTTTTGTACAAAATTTACACGGTTATATACATATTTTATACAATTTTTATATGAACTTGATCTATGATGTCACTTTGAATTACAAGTAAGTAATATTTTTTCATGTACAAATCAATAGTATTTTACTTTTGTTTTCTACCTCTTTTTTTTTTTGCAGTTTCATATTAACTATGTTCGTTGTCATGACTTTTTACGGAACATTTTCATTATAAAATAATAATACAAACTTATGTGTATTTTTAATAAATTTTAAAACTTATAGTATAAATTTATTTTTAAAAAATAAATATTTCTTTTAAAATCTATGACATGTCAAAATTATTTAAAAAGTTATAAATTTTTCGATTTAACTATGTCATCTCGGCCACACTCTATATATCATGTTCTCGCAAAAACAGATTATTATCCGTTCGGATGTGACATAGAAGACTTTTTTAGTTCCTTAGCGCTGAGGATTTCTTTGGAAGCAAGAAATAAATTTTAATTTATTTTAATAATAAAAAAGGCCAAAGAAATATCGGAGCTTGTCCACAAAAGGTAGTATAAAAAGCGATAGTTCTACACAAAACATTTGGGTTTTCCATTGTGAGAAGCGCGGCTTACGGTTACGCGTGGATTCATTGCGTGAGATTACTCTCTTCTTCTCCTCCTGCTTCTGTTTCACCGTTTTTATCGCTCTATACTCTGTTGAATTGTTCTTCTTCAATTTCTAGGATTAGGGTTTTGTTATCATCTGTTTTATATCGTATCTATGTGCTGATTTCGTACTTAAAAAGGTTCTGCGGGCTTACCTGGAACGATAATCTCTACTCGATTGTATACTGAAATCTCACTCTACCTAGCCATGGCTATGGAGTCATCTATTGTGATCAAGGTTAGATTTTCTGTTTTTTTTTT